>JAAGAY010148170.1:3367-16078 GCA_011801015.1 Ardeotis arabs | reverse complement strand
TCAGGATTTGTGGATGAGGAGCGGGGGGGGGCGGGCGGGCCGGTTTCCCTGTCGAGCCCCGGCCGGTGGCTCTGTTTCTTGGCTGTTACGCAAGCTATAAATACGAGCCAGTCCCCAAACATCCCCCCCCCACCCACCAGGATTAAGCCATTTGGTGCTGATAAGAGCGCTGGGGCGGGAGGGGTGCTGGTTGTCTCCGATGAGCCGTCTGCTCCGCGGCACGCAGGAGCGTCAGCGTTCCTTGCCGCTGTGCCCCGCTGCGAATCTGCACCCGCACGTCGGACCTGCCGGCCAGGATTTGCTTCCTTATGGGCGCCGGCACCCTTGGCCAGCTATGGCAAAGGTAGAGTGTGCTGGGTCATGCATGGATTTGGTCTTTTCTCCCCTTCCAGGTCATTTCCGACTTCGACATGACGCTGAGCAGGTTCGGGTGCAACGGCAGGCGCTGCCCCACTTCGCACAGTGAGTTGAAGCCGTTGTTTTTGCTGTTGCTGATTCTGTTTGCTTTCCGTGTTTGTGTTCCTGGTCTCTGTGGCTCTGGTTATCCTCTGCCTCCCGCCCTTGCCAAGCCCGACTGTGCCGTCGTCTTCTCTCTCGGTGCAGCTCCAGGCCTCGGCCGCTTGCAGAAGTGGCTGCTGGCCCCCGGGCAGCCCGTAGCCCGCTGCAGGAGCTGTCTCCTGGTCCTGCTGCTTCTCCATCCTGCTTGCATCCCGCAGCTCGCTGGTGTGGATGCTGCGCTCTCCCAGCCGAGCAGTGCCCTGCGATCAGTGTGTGCCGCAGGGTCGCAGTGGGAGACGCTGTGCCAAGACCCCGCAGCGAGCCCATGCACACGGCTCCTTTTTGGGAAGAGCTGGCACTGGAGATGCAGGATAGCTGCCTTTTAGGAAGCATTGTGGTGTTTCTGGTCTACAGCGTTGGCATTTTCTTGTCTTTGCAGATATCCTCGATAACAGTCGTGTTATCAGTGAGGATGGCAAGAAGAAGGTAGGTGCTGTTTTGTAAGGCACAGCTTTTTGGCTCTGTGTTTTTTGTCCCTGTCACCCATCATCAGGAGGTTGTACCGGCTCGTGTGACAGCTCTCCAAACTGCGCCTTGCCGCCAGGACAGAGCGGGGCAAGCGTTCGGGCTGCATTTCAGCCAGTAGTGATGGAAACAGAAGTTAAAAAGGGAAATTTAATTTGCATGCTCAGCTGTGGGCACTTTCAGTCTGACAAGAGGAGGAAGGGTGGATGGGTGTGCGTCCGTACCTGCGGTATGTGGAGGAAGGTGCGAGTCAGCCAGGCTGCTGGAGCGTTAACGCTTCCGAATCCTCAGATTTGCTCAGAGCGAAGCTGCTCAGTGAAATGGTTTGGGTTGTGTTTTTCATTAGGAAGTGTGGTGCTGTGGAGGAATTCAGAAATGCTTTTTTTGTTGTTGTTGTTGTTTACAGTCTCTCTAGACGTGATGTGCACTCTGTTCTTTTTCCAGCTGAAAGATCTGCTGCACTATTACTACCCCATTGAAATCGATCCCAACCGGACCCTGGAAGAGAAGCGTCCACTCATGGTGGAGTGGTGAGTGCTTGTGTGCGATGAGCTTGACTTTGGCAACTTCTTGCCCCCGAGGGCTACAAGACACAAGGCTTGAGCTGTCTCTAGGCTTGGCAGCAATACTGGGAAGTTTGTGTTGCCGTTTTTCTGACTGCCTTGAGGTTGCTGCCCAGGGAGCTCACTCTGCTGCCTTTCCCAGGTGGACCAGGGCCCACGAGCTGCTGTCACAGCAGAAGATCCGGAAGGGTGACATAGCCCAGATCGTCAGAGAATCGGACGTGATGCTGAGGTACGGGCTCAGGGCTCGGCTGCCTGCAGCCCTTTCTCTCCTGCCTCTCTGCAAGCAGGTCTCCTTGCTTTCACCCTGATCTGCACGCGGTCCCCACGGCGTGGCAGATGCAAATCTCCCTTCCTTCCTGGGGCCGAGCTCTAATGAAAGAGCTGAAAGTCAGCGCCAGGAGCCACAGCCTGAGCTTGCTTCCTGGCCACAGGCTGTTCAGAACCCACTTCCACCTCCCTTGAGTCCCGGCGAGGAGCAGCCGAGGGGACGGGCGGTGGGCAGAGCTCCCTATTTGCAGGGCAGGGGAGGGAGACAGCCTGCAGCTCCCTTCTTCCAGGAGAGATTTTTCTCTTCCCACACTGTAACTCCTGGGCTGTATCCAGGTCCTTGGCTCAACATCAACAGCACAAAAATGTTGCACTAAAACTTGAAGTTAAAGCTGGCCTTGGTAGCAGTGGTCCTAAAACTGGCTCAGAGAGGCTAGGTTTGCCTGAGCTGCCAGTCTCAGGGAGGAGACGGTGCTGTCTGTCTGGGTTTTTGTGAGCCCAAGTTCCCCTTCTGCACGGAAATCGTGTCCTGGCAGACTGGGGCTGTTACAGGTTTGTCTGATCGTCCTCGCACCCCGTCCGACCTGTTGCACGTCCCTGATGTACGGTTTCTGAGGGGGCTGGCAGCGCCCACTCTCACGGGCACGTGTGCAGGCACGCTGTGCCTCGTGCCCCCCGGTGGGAAGCTGGATGTGTTCGGGAGACGCTGGGCAAATCGCTCCTGTGCTGGGTGTTCTGCGCAGCACCCCGCTCGGACGCTGCTCCCAGGAGGAGCCTGGGGTTCTGCTGCGCACCCCTTGCACGCACAGCGAACGCCGCAGAAATGCTGGTGCCACAAAAAGCTCCTGATTTTTGCAGAGCTTACGCTTGGGGAAGCTGGTTTCTCTCTGGGAAGTCCTGGGCAGAAACAGGAGCCTCACAGCTGGGCTGAGGGTGCTCCCAGCACACCGAGCGCCTCGCTGGGAGGTGGTAACGCAATACTGTGTAACGGACACTTCTGCTCTAGGGATGGGTTCAATGAATTATTTGATCAGCTGCACAAGTACAACGTCCCCTTGTTCATCTTCTCTGCTGGCGTTGGTGACATCCTCGAAGAGATTATCCGTCAGGCCAATGTCTTCTACTCAAACGTCAATGTGGTCTCCAACTACATGGACTTTGATGATAACGTGAGTTTCCGCATCGTGTACGCGTGGTGAGCTCCTAGAGAGGAGAGTTGTTTGGCTGGAACGGAGGGCTGCAAGACGTTTAACAGAGGCACTGCTAGGTTAAAAGCTGCCTGTTAACATTTCTGAGCGTTCGATCCCTGTAGATGGAGCTGACCCTTTGCTGGGTCGCGGGAGGGCTCTAGGGGCTGCTTGTGGCCTCCTCCCCCGTTTGCTCTGCCTTCAGGGGCTGCCACCGTGGCAGCCCTGTGACCATCAGCGCTGGGGGGTGTCAGAGGTTCCCCCGCCCTCGCCGGGAGCTGGATCAACAGTGAGAGAGAGCAGAGGATGGGTGAGGTGGGCAGGCAGAGACCAGGAACAGCTCAGCGTCTGCTCACTGTCTCGGGGACTTGTCACCTTTCAAACTTGCTTTTTGTGACATAAGCGCGCCGCTGCCTCTGTGCCCAGCGGCTCCTGCTCCATCCTGGTGCAGGGTGAGGACGGAGTTAACCACAGAGGTCTCTCCTGATCTGAAGGCCAGATGTCCTTTAAAGCAGCTTGGAAGGTTTTTGTTGATGTACTAAAGCCTGAAAAGTCCCAATGCACATTAGAAAATTGCACGTCTCTTACAATGAAGCCCTCTGTTCCCACGGGTGGTGTGTTGGACAGGCTGTCCTCGGGGAGCGCGGGACAACGTGACAGTCCTGCCTTCTGCAAGGGCCCTGCGCTGCCCCGGGGCTCCCCTGGCTGCCGCTTTCCATGTGTCCAGGGCAGCACAGAGCCCCGCTCTCCAGGATCTCTGCCCTTTGGGTTTGTTCTCATCCTCTGGGAAGGGCTTGCCCCGCAGAAGGGGAGTCCTGGGGACTATCTCCAGGCTGTTTCATGGCTGCTGGGTTTCCAGACTCCTCGGGGGCGTCTCCGAGATGAGAGCTGGTGCCCTGTGAGCATCTCCCCGTTTGCCCGTTCCAGAAAGGGTACTGAGGCTGCGGCACAGCGGAGATCAACTTGTCCGTCCTGTTTGCGCAGGGAGTCCTCACGCGTTTCAAGGGACCTCTCATCCACACCTACAACAAGAACAACAGCGTCCTGCAAGGTACGGAGTATTTCCAGCAGCTGAGCACGAGGACGAGCATCATCTTGCTGGGGGACTCCATGGGCGATCTGACGATGGCAGACGGCGTTCCCAGTGTGGAGAACATCCTCAAGATTGGCTTCCTCAACGACAAGGTGAGAAGCAGTCGTCTCGCTTCCCTGCCAGCCTTCCCCAGGTGCGAAGCAGAGAGGGGCAAGCAGCTGCCCGAGTGATTCGGGGGCTGCGAGAGCTGCGTACAAGCTGCAGTGGGGTGTGCAGAGGGAGCTGGGGGTGTCTGCTGAGCTCCCGGTGCACCCAGGGCGTTCTCAGGGTGGGTAGTGACCCCTCTTCTCAGTAGCATCAAGACACGCAAGGCTGTGGGTGCAGCATCTTCATTCTCGGCCGCTGATGTTTACGGTCCTCTCTTCTCTCTGTGGTTTCTCCACCCCATGCCGGTGGCCATGCTGCAGGTGGAAGAGCGGAGGGGGAAGTACCTGGATGCCTACGACATCGTGCTGGAGAGCGACGAGACACTGGATGTGGTCAATGGGATTCTCCGGTACATCCTTACCGAGACGTGAGCTGGGGAGGCAGCGTCCCAGCTCCGGCCCCTCAGCGAAACGCCTGGGCGGTGAATGTCCTTCCCTTGACAAAGCTGGAGTGGATCTTCTGGTACCTTCTGGGCTCCATCCTGACACTGGGCAGGCTCCCTGCCCTGCCTGTCCTGTGTTGTGCACATCCCGACCTCACTAATGCCCTTCGGTCAGCCCTGGAGCGGGACGGGAGAGATGGAAGAAGCTTCTCCGCTGCCTTTACCCATCCTGTGCCCAGCCCTGCCTCATCTCGCTCGGACCTCATCCCGCTCGGACCTCATCCCTGCCAGCACGTGAGGCCACAGCAAACCATGTCATGTTTCAGGTAAAGATGTTCTGTGTTCCCTTCAGCGGCTGAGCACAGAAATGGAGATCGTTTGCTGGGGCTTGAGGACAAACCCATTTTAGACGGAAGCTGTTTGGTTTTACTGTGGTCCTGTCTAAGAAAATAAGTCTCTCGTCCTCTTTTCTGTGGGCTTCCAAGTGCCCAGGCTGAGCTCTGGGGGTGCTGCCCGCCGATGGGCTGGCGGAGCATCGCCCACCCCCACGTCCCCCACGGAAACCCTGCAGCTGCCCGGCCCACGCCCCGGCCCTACTGTCCCTCTTGCTCCGTTACAGTTCTTGCTGTGTAACGAAAAAAAAAAGGCTTTTCCAGTCATCCCAGCTTGTCTAACGCTGCTGAACAATGCCAGAAGGACGTTTGTGTGCTGAGGGTCGGGCTGGGGGTTTGGGTGGCAGCGGCAGCTGCAGGCTGGGTGCTGGGAGCGGCGCCTTTGCAGCCTGTGGGTGTGGATGGGGCAGAGGCCAACAGCAGCATTTTGCGTTTTAAGGAATATTTTAGCTGATCATGTTTCTGTCTTAAACTGCTGGGCTGATCCTGGGCTCTCGGAGCAGCAATAGGAAAAAAACCCTCT
This sequence comes from Ardeotis arabs, assembly GCA_011801015.1. Taxonomy (NCBI): domain Eukaryota; kingdom Metazoa; phylum Chordata; class Aves; order Otidiformes; family Otididae; genus Ardeotis; species Ardeotis arabs. Next base: position 10,498 of record JAAGAY010148170.1, on the reverse strand, counting down.
CATTTCTGTGTAACCTCTGGGAAGGTAAGGAGCGAATCTGTGCAGCCCGGTTCAGCATGGGGCAAATTCAGACCCTTACGTGGGAAACTGCTTCCACATCCCGTCCTGCTGCCCGCTCCGATGGCGGCAGGAGGCTGTGCTGGCACGGGGCGAGCTCCGATAAGGCTCTGGGAGCCGTCGCTGTTGCGGTGCCGGCCCAGCGCGGGTCGGTAGCCCCTGCCCTGCCGCCTTTGGACGGGGCAGCTCTGGCACGTGAGCTCCAGGCTGCTCCGGGTTCAGCCCTCGCTGCCCTCCACGTTGTGGGTTGAGTAAATGTGACTTCTGGAAGTGTAGACTCCGTTCTCCGTGTGGAAATAAAAACTTTGGCTAAAGCTGGGCCACAGGTGGTTTATACCCAGCGTCGAGGAGCCGCTCGCCTCCCCCGGGCTGGCGCTGGCGGCTGCGTCTCCGCTCCCCACCTCCAAGCCATCCCCGTCCGTGCCGGAGCTGAAGCACAACCCGTCCGTGCAGGAGGATCCCAGGAGCGAGCGGAGGTTTGGTTTCTCTCGCTCCCTCCTGCCCGACCCAGCAGGTGCTGGAGTCTGAAATCCCCCCCGGGCGCCGCGCTCCCAGGGAAGGGCGAGGCTCGTCTCTGCCGGGACACGCAGGAATGCTGCACGGCAAAGTAACCTGACACAGAGGCACACTCCTTGGAAACCAGTAGAAGTTATTTATTGGGTAGAAGTCATGGTTTGAGGAGTTCACTGACCCTTTGCACTGTTCCGTTCTTGTGTTTCTTTTCTCTCCGTCCGCAAGACACACTGTGGGAAAGCTGTTCGAGCCAGTGGGAGGTGATGGAGCTGGGCTGGTCACAACTGGGAAACCTGAGAGCACCCCGTTAATTAGCTGCGTTTAGGTTTCAAGATAAAATTGGGCTGGTTTTTCTCAATCACTGTGGGGTGGGGAGGGTGGGGACAGGGACAATGCTGCTCCCTGAGGGGCTGGGTAGGAGAGGTTTTCTGTTTTCCTTCTCCCAGCTGACGAGGGGTTTGCCGGCTCCCATCCCTGCTGTCTCATGGGGCCCAGGCTTTCTGGAACTGCAGATCCATGTGGGGCACCTGGGTTTTGCCCTGGGAACCTGATTCCCCCCTGGCCCCTCGTCCCGGGGAGGATGGCAGCGGGGAGCAGAGGCTGGGCCAGCAGCAGGAACCGACACAAAAGGCTTTTTCTCCTTCTTTAGAATATGTGTACAGAAAAAAACAAACCCCAACCCTAAGCTACAAAATTCTGTGGTAGAAGTGGAGGGGAAGGCCAGGAGGCGGCACGGGCAGGCGAGAGGCTGGAGCGGGATGTGCAGTCGCTGGCTGACGTCGAAGGGGCTCAGGGAGGGGATGCTGCTGCCCCAGCCCCTCCGTGGGGAGCTGGGAGCAGGAGGTCAAAGTGGGGTTTGGCGGCAGGGCAGGGTGCCAGGGTCTGGCCCTGGCGTCCTCGGTCCTGCTCTATGGCAGAGCGGACGGGCAGTGGGAGGAAATGTGGGCGCTGACGTCCCCGTGGGATACGGAGACTCCCGAAAATGTGGGTGTTTCCCACCTTCTTGCCTGGGTTTATTAGCTGGGGGTTGGTAAGTCTTCCTGCCCAGGAGGAACACATCAAAAAAACCCTCAGTTAAATTATAAGAGAAAAAAAAAAAACAAACCAACAAAATACACCCTCCTGCAGAGATGAGGAGGGGCAGGGGCAGGTTCCCAGGGCAGCCGGTGGGGAAGGCCGGCTGTGGTGCAGCGGGGACAAGTCCTGTCTCCGGGGGAAAGTGAGCTCTGCTCCTCAGAGCTCCTCGTGGATCTTCTCCTGGTCCTCGTCCGACTTCAGCTTCAGCTCCTCGGCGGTGATCTTCCCATCCTGGTTGCGGTCCTGGTTCCTGAACATATCGGCGATGACTTTCTCCGGGTCGGAGCTGGGCATGAGGCGGCCTTTTCCTTCCGCCACCTGGGTCTTGATGAAGGTGGAGAACTGCAGCGGGGAGAGGTGAGAGATGCCGCTTTGTTCCGCGCAGCCGGCACCGGGCACGGCAGGGAGCACCGCGACCCGCGCCGAGGGCAGCACCGGGGCAGGGACAAGAGCACGGGCTGCCCTCGGTGTCCCTGCCCGGTCACAGCCCTGCTGCACCCAGCAGTGATGCTCCGGGCTGGTGGGTTTTCCTGCTTCCAAGTGCCTGGGGCCAGCAGTGCCCTTCAGGATGGGGTCCCCTGCGCCCCCGTTTCCTCCCGCATCCCATGAGCCCGCGATCTGGCGGCGCTCGGGCCCCTCGCTCACCTCTTCAGCGGGGATCTCCCCGTCCTTGTTCAAGTCCATTTGCTCGTAGAGGCTCGCCGGCGGCTCCCCGTGCCAGATGAAGAGGTAGCCCTCGGGAACCCCCTCCTCCATGGAGATCAGCTCCACCTCGAAGCGCAGCACGGCGCTGCCTGGCACCCCGCGGGCTGAAACGCAAGCGAAGGTTGCGCGCTGTGGCGGAGCCCGGCAAAGCGCCGGCCCACGATGGGCGAGAGCAAGGCAGAACCCCCCCGGTTTGCAACGCGCGGGCAGCCGCACGCCGCTCCCCTACCTCCGCTCTCCCCGTGGCCCAGGTGCGGGGGGACGATGAGCACCCGCCGCTCCCCCGCGCACATGTTGAGGAGGCCGCTGTTCAGGCCCTCGATCACCTTGTTGGTCCCCAGCGTCACCTCCTGCGGCTTCTCGTAGTCGTGGCTGCAGGAAGCGCAGAGATCGCGCAGCTGAGGAAGCCCCTCGGACCCAGTGGGCAGCCCCGCTGTGCCCCAAAATCCCGTGCCCTCCGTCCCACCATGCCCTGAAGTCCCACACCCCAAAACCCTGCACCATCCGTCCCACTGTGCCGCAAAATCCTGCACCCCCCACCCTGCCGCACAATCCCTGCGGCTCCCGATGCTCCAGTGCTCCCCATTGCAAAGAGCTGATGCTCCCAGTGCTGCTCCGCTGCCCATCCACCTCCCAGCTCAGCGCCCGCCAGGATTTGGCCCCGTGAAGGAGCAGCGTGCTCGGGGCAGCCCACGTACGAGGAGAAGAGCTTGGTGCCGTCCAGCAAGGAGCAGTTGTAGTGGTAGCGGACGAAGTCTCTGTCGCGGGTGGTGACGTTGCAGCCCTCGGGCCGGTACACCGTCTCGATCTCCACCGGGTCCGCGGGGTTGTGGAAATCGATGATGTGGACATCAAAGATGAGCACGGCCGAGCCGGGAATTTTGTTCCCTGGAAGAGAACAAGAAGAGCTGCTGGAGGGCTGGTAAAGTCTTTCCCTGCTTCTTCCCATGCCCCGTGACGTGTCCGTCCCTTGGAGCCCTGGCTCTGCACACATTGGTGTCAGCCATTCCCCTGCCCATGATGCCCCCGCGACACCCGCAGCCCTGGGGATGGAGGTGGCCCCCGGGCTGAGGAGCTGGCCCTGCTTGGCCAGCGCTTTCCCGACATCAGCCCCGCGGTGTGCCGGTGCGCGGGGCTGGAGGAGGGGGTGCGCAGCCCGGAGCTGTGCCGTGCGGGAATGCCGCACCCCGCAGGGCTGCCCTTTACCTGCTCCGTTCTCCCCGTAGGCCAGGTGCGGGGGGACGACCACCCGCCGCCTCTCTCCCATGCAGACCCCTTGCAGGCCCTGGTCCATGCCGGGGATGATGTAGCCCATCCCGATGTAGGTGTTGTAGGTGTGATTGCGGGAGTAGCTGCAGCGAGAGAAGCCCCCGGTGCCATCATGCAGGCGAGCCTGGCCCGTCAACTCCAACCCCGCACCCCAATCCGCACCCCTTCTCCCAGCTCCTGCCGTGCTCCCCCTGGAACCAAACCTTGCTCCTAGGGACGCAGAAGACGGGTATTGTCTTTTTTTTTAGCCTATTTCATGCCTGTTGCCACCCTCTCCTCCACCTGTCCCCCGGATTCTCCAGCCGTTCCTTACGGGAGGCTGCTGAGCACGTGGGAGGAGAGGACATCGGGGACGTCCCCACTTGGCCCCTGCCCTCCTCGCACCTGGAGTCGAAGAGCGTCCCGTCCATGAGCGTGCCGTTGTAGTGGTAGCGGACAAAGTCCCCGGTCACAGCCCTGCGCTTGCAGGACTCCGGTACCTCCAGGTGCTCCAGGAAGATGCCGTCCTTGGGGTTGTGGAAGTCCACCAGCAGCACGCTGAACACCAGCGAGGCCTGAGGTGGGATGACGGTCCCTGGGGAGGGGACGCGGGTCAGCCTGGACAAGGGTCCTGGTACATCACAGGGGGCTCCATGCGGAGCTGGGAGGGAAGGGGCCGGGCACGACGGGGCGATGCCCAACTCACCGTAGCCCTTCTCTCCATAGGCCAGGAACGGGGGGATGATGATGCTCCTCTTCTCCCCAGCGCACATGCCCAGCAGCCCCTGGTCCATGCCCTTGATCAGCCAGCCGGTGCCCACGTAGGTGTCATAGGTGCTGTTCTTGCTGTAGCTGGTGGGGAGGAATGGGGAGGGGTCGGCTGTGGGGCCACGCCAGGTCCCCCAGCCTGAGCAGTGACGCACGGCAGGGCTGGTTTGGGGGTCACAGAGCTGCACCGGCTCTGCCGGGGTGCGGGGAGGGAGAGTAGGGGGAGGCAGCTGTGACTGGGGTGCAACCTGGGCCCCCACGTCCCGCCCCAGGCCAGCATCCCCTGGTCTCCGCAATCCCCAGTGCCCCCAGCCCCAAGGCGGAGGGTGTACCAGTGCCCCGAGAAGAGGGTGTATCCCAGCGCCCCGTACCTGGAGTCAAAGGGGGTGCCGTCCAGCAGCGTGCCATTGTAGTGGTACCGCACAAAGTCCGAGTTCTCCACCGTCCGGTTGCAGTGCTCGGGTTTGGAGAGGGTGGTGATCTGCAGCTTGTCATTCTTGTTCCAGATGTCCAGCATGACCACGTCAAAGTACAAGGTGGCATCCGGGGGGATCAGCCCCGCTAAAGGGGCGGCAGCGAGGACAGAGCACCTTAGGTGGGAGAAGCACCGAGCCCGGCCAAACGGGGGGCTCTGTTCCCTAAAGCCGCCCCGAGCCGGCGGCTGCTGGCCACGCGTGCCAGCCCCCAGGAAAGCAGCAGAGCAGGGGGGCTGGGACCCCTCATTCCCTGCTCAGGCACCGCTCGCCCCAGCCGTGGAGCCGCCCTTTGCCAGCGCCTGCCAGCTGGGTCCCCGCTCACTCCGGCCCCAGGGGGTTTGCTTCCCCCGTCCCCCCGCCGCAGCCCCTTACCCACGCCGATGCTGCCGTAGCCCAGGTGAGGGGGCACGATGAGGTGACGCCGCTCGTTCACGCACATGCCCTGCAGCCCCCGGTCCATGCCGGTGATCAGCCGCCCGACGCCCACCACGCCGGCCACCGTGGCCCCTCGGTCATAGCTGGGGCGAAGGGACAGACCCATCAGCGCCGTGGCAAAGGGCTCAGAGTGGATCCAGAGCCAAAACACGAACCCTGCGAACACCGAGGGCCGGTGCGGGGCTCCTGGGTGCAGAGCCGGGGGCCGGGGCTGCCCCCTCCCCGGGGTGTGGATAACCCACCGCCGCCCGCGGGTCCCTGTGCTGCAGGCAGAGCCCCCAGCTCACAAACATTGATCCTGATGGGATCGATCCTGCGCTGCCTGGCGTGGAGCTGCCTCCCGCGGAACCGGTCCAGACCCTGCAAGCCCAGCACCCTTGGATGCAGGGGAATGGGGATCGGGCCCTCTGGGTGATGCTTTCAGCTGGGACCAAACCCACCAAACCCCCTCCCCAGATCTCACCCCAGAGCTGGGCTGGGGGCCGGCAGCTCCTGGCCTTTCTGCTGCTTCCAAATCGTTTTGCATATGGCACATTTGGAGCTTTGTGCAGCGAGGAGGAAAGAAGACATCCCAGGCCTCGTTTTTAACCTGCAAATCTGGTTTTATTTTTAAATCTTAAAATACTCCAAGGTGCAACTTGGGGCCGTTTCAGACGAATTGAAATCCTTCATCCCCTTTAGCACGCAGCCGATGCTTTCCCCCGGCAGCACGCTGCAGGGCTTGGGACAAGAATTATTTTAGCAGCGAACGTCCCTGGGCTCCCACTGCCCCCGGGCGCGCGGCGGCAGCGGTGGTGGCATGTGGCTCTGTTACTTTCTCCCCCCATTCACGCTCGCGAGAAAGGTAAAACACATTTAATTGGAACCAAATCCCTTTGCTTTCCAGGGCTCAGAAAAATGCCCATCTGGACAGTTTTTGTTCCCGCGCGGAGCCCGGCACAGCCCGGTTTCTTTCCTGGTTGTCCCCTGCTCGTGGTGGGGCAAACTGGGGGCTGCACCAGCACAAACCGATTCACAGCCAGCGTGAGCAGCGTGGGATGGGTGCGCGGGCAGAAGAAGGCCAGCCAGCGTGAAGCCTCTTAGATAATGAAAGGGTTTCACCGCTGCCACGTCTCAAAGCGCTACGAGCGACCTCCCGGCCCGCGCAGCACATGCAAATGCGTGGTCCTGAGCACAGAATGGCTCACTTGGGGCCAAATCTTGCCCGTGCCCGAGATGGGCATCCCTGCGCCCCGCAGCGCCCCAGAGCTGAGGGTGAGTGGGTGCCATGGGCACCCGCAGGGTTCCGCAGGCTCCTCGCCTGGGCTGCTGGAAACGGGGTGAGGGGGCTGCACTCGGGGGCTTGCTCAGGGCCACGCCGGGACCCCTAGGCTGACGCGTGTATGGGGCTCCCCGGGCCCCCCATCCTCACCCCCAGCACCCGCCAAAAGCCCTCCTTGGCAGTCTGGTGGCTGGCTGCTGCTGGCCTGGCTGCCAGCCGGCCCTCGGGCATGCGACGGGGCGAGAGGCGCGCGGGCTGGGGAGGAAGCATGCAGGGATCCCCGCCGCGGTGCGCAGCGCGCCGGGGCTGCATGCATTCGGTGACGAGCCGAGGGCTATACCTGGAGTCAAACTTTTTGCCATCTTTAAAGGTCCCATTGTAGTGGTAGCGAATGAAATCCCCCATCTGGACTTCCCGCAGGCAGATTTTGGGGATATAATATCTGTCTATCACCACGTCTTCCAGGGGGCCGGGGTCACCCAGCCCCAGGGCCCCCAGGGCGCCCAGGAGGAGGATGAGGCTGCCGGGGGCCATGGCGCTGGGAGGCTGCGGCCGACGGAAGAGCTGGCGGGGGGGAAGGCGGGGCGGTGG
>JAAGAY010148169.1:44090-52225 GCA_011801015.1 Ardeotis arabs | reverse complement strand
CACTGTTTCTTGGGGAAACATTGTGGTAAAGATTGAGTAGCAAGCCATTGTGATTTGCTCATAATGTCTTGGGCTGGAACCACTTTGTTGCTCACACATTTACTAAAAATTCGCCTAGAACATTCCTTCTCGTGCTGCTTCTCCTTCAAATAGCTGGACTGCAGCTTGTGTCTTCCCTCACCGTGCCTTAAATACACATTTACAAGCACAAACTGCGTGCTTCACAATGTAGAAATGTTCACATTTAATGTAGATAGCTGTTATATTACACCGCCTCTTGGTCCCCCTGCTTGGGTGGGATTTTGCCTGGAAAATACAAGGTGCTAAACCAGATGTTAAGAAAGTGCTTACAGGGGCACAAGTTTAAGGTGAGATATTAATTCTGCTGATTTTAAAGGCAAATTCCATTTGACATCATTGGGCCTCGGACTTCCTCCGGCATTTGGGAGGAGATGCAACAAAGACATTGATTGGACCTGTCAACTTCTTCAAGGAGATCGCAGAGGAGTTGGAGGAGGAAAGCTTTCCAAAGTGCATTGAAGAGTTAACTCACCCCAAATTTGTTATGAAGAACAAGTTGAATCTTTAGGTGGAAGCTAATTTCCCTGAAAGCTAGCAAATATCTGGCTGATCTGATTCTATTTGTCCATAATCACCCGTAGAAGATCTTACATTAGTTTCCATACTGGCGTGTGGCTGCTGATTTAATGGAGTTGCACCAGTGCACTGAAGAATTAGAAAAGGCTCCAATCCAGTGTGCGTGTGTGCCTGTAGATAGAATTTTTAAAAATACCCTTATTTATACAATGAATACAAAGTTAATGTTTTGGCTTTCTTCCGGGACAATCTGTAAAAGAAAAACTAGAGCTGGGGATTAAAAAGAGTGTGCAAGTAATGTGTAAACCATGAAATTCAATTAGTTCCTCTTAGGAAGCCAAATTTTGGTGAATACTGTAGAGAAAAGGTAGGGATAAAATGCCTAAGCCAAAGCTGTACTTAATAAGCTTCAGTAATTAGTTATAAATGGCTCGTTAAACCTGGAAACACATCTCTTTTTTTGACCATGTTTATGAACACTAAGGAAAATTAAGGATGGGGTAAATAATAAGTTAGAAGACTTTCCATCCCAAGCCTTCTACCAAAAAGGTTTTTGGTGCTGTTGGGAGGTGAGCACGGAGAAAAGGCTTGTGGTGTCTGGCCTGGGCTTGTGGGACCCAGAGCCTGGGGGAACGAGGGGTCTGGGGAACGCAGGGCACATCCACACCCAGTGCCTGTGCTGCTTCCCAGGGCATCCCCATGAGCGTGGGAGAGACTGACTGAGACAGGTTATACAAATGGGTGTTTAAAAGGAGTATTGGGAAAATAGCGACTAGATTTACCGACGAGGTCACGTATAACAAGCTGTACAGGAAATTGGAAGCATTGTCCTGTTATTGATGTGTCCCTTTTTTACCCTCGTATCCTCTCATTTTTTGCTGTATCCAGTAACAATTTGATATTTGAATTGTATAGCAACTCTTCAGAATTGGAAGGGTAAAAGGTAAATTGCGCTACAGTGTGTGATAGATTAATTGGCAAATGTTCCTGTTATTGTTTCTGGGAGCTCTACAGCCACCTCACTATTCTCGTCTCTGAAAGGGCTCCCTGAAGTCAAAAGTGCTAGTGAAAATACCGACGGCCAAAAACAGAGCCGCAGCTCCCGCTCCACAATTCATCTTACAATCAAAGGTCCTTTGCTGTCAGTACAGGAACTGGAACAACAAATACAGACCATAGACAATTCCTTTTCTTGCTCCCTCCCCCCAGTTCCCTCCAGAATACGCTGAAATCCTACTCTAATCCATATTGTGAACAGCAAACACTTTTGCCTCGTAAAGTCCTTTTTGTAAGAAAAATGTTTTCCTGGCTGCATATTTCTAATCTCCTTTTTTGCATATATGCTTTTTCTGAATCTTCGTTACTTTTAAGAGATTGGCCAAAACCTGAAACATTTCCAGCTTAAGCATGTTGCAGGGGGAGTGGGTCAAACTAGAGTTCCTTGATCCATTGTTACTTAATTTCTGGGTCAGGTTCCAGAAAGACCCCTTCTTCCTCTTTTTCTTCAGATGGAAAACACTCAAGAATTGATTTTCTGCTGGGAAACCTGCACAAGATGGTTGGAATTTCATGAGAAACACAAATCTTATGCTTCCCTAGATGGAGGAGCTCCCTCTTTTGGGACCACAGACTCCAAAAGCATCATGGGTGAGTCAGAGTTAGTGTCTTTCTTAATTTGTTATTAACTCAATTTTGTTTATTTATTCTTTTTTCCTTCTTGGTTTATCTTTGAACGAACCACAACCATGACTTTTACAGTATTGCAGGAGGAACTGAACACTCCCAAAGTGACAGCGAGGAGCAATGGTGGAGAGGAGTTGTCAAGTGTGACCCCAGGCAACATCTGATTCTTTTCCTCCCATTCTTTTACCAGATCATCTTTGAACTGCTCAAGACTGTGAGTGCTGGGAGTGAAAATTGTGTTATAAGGTGATTGCAGAAGTGTTTAGGCTTTCTCCAAGATGGTGGCTCCTCTTCAGATCCTTCTTCTTTACCTCTGGCTGTGGACTGACTGCCAGCATGGCTTCAACTCCTGGAATTGGGACTGTGTTTTGGGACTGTTGATGCCCCTAAAAACATCTTCTGAAGCCTCACTCTGTAGCCTTGGCTGTGACACTTAACCTTGCTGCCTCAGATTTCCCATCAAGAAGGGGATAATAACACTTGCTTATCTACTCCAGAGCGGGCTTTGAGGATTAATTAGTTAATATTTGTACAGTGCTTTGAATGTAAGTTCTTGGTGTTATCATTCTTGCTTCACTGCTCTGGGCTTGTTTTCTCCTTTGGCCTGGTGTGCCCTCCTGCTTTTTTAAAAGCTCTTTGTCTTGTCATAGCCCCGCTGTGTCATGCTCCTGCCCTGCCTCACTGCATGCTCTGCACACTCCTCGCATGGCCTTTGGCTCTGCAGAACATCTGCTGAAGGACAAGGATCAGCACTTGCTCCCTTCCTCCTGCTGTTCTCGCGAGGGGAAGCTCAGCCAGGTATTTGCAGGGGGCTCGTGTGGCTGAAGTGATGGAAACAATCACACGGATTGTCCTTCCAATCCATCAACAGTGTTTCTTGCAAAAGCAACAGGCAGATCAGATGGGCACTGGAGAGGCAGTTGGCACGGAGTATAGATCGCATGGTCCCTTATCATTCTTTTTATCTTTTAAAAAGCAACAAAGAGAAAGAAAAGGAGAAAGAAGAAAAAGGTGGGAGGAGAACAGGAGAGAAAGGAAAGCCCAAAGCTTGTGTGTTTCTGCCGCCTTGAAATATGCTACTTGGAAAAAATTCCCACCTAGCTCCATCATGAAGATGGTCCGTGATACTGGCAGCATACACAGAAAACATTTTGCCATAAAGCCATTTAAACTTCTACAGACGGTGAGCTTCATGCTCACCCTGGATGTGTCTACACGGACACCTGTGTCCAGTTGTTTGTTCTTCCTCTAGGAAATGGGTCTTGCCCCAAGGCCAAGCCCTGCTCTGTGGCACCAGAGCAGCAGTTCCTCAGGCTGCCCCAACAATTTGTGGGTTTTCTGCATCCCTTGGCCTCGGTTCTGCCCCTGTCTGGGATCTCTCTGCTCAGTACTGGTCCCATCTCTCACCACGTTTAAGTGGGGCAGTGGCCACTGCTGTCCTCGTGCTGGCATGAGACACATCACACAAGAACTGCTCAGCCCTGCTAGCGACCAGCAGCAGCTCTGTGACACCTGACTCCTTTATTTTTAAAATTGCACAGAGATCAATATTGTGGCTAAAATTTGAGCAAGAAACATCTTGAGGATATTTTCATGCTGGCAGGATATTCTGAAAATTCACTAGGGTCCTGGTCAAAAACATCAATGGGTGAATATTTTGTCTCTTTTTCCCTCTGTTCCCTTGCCTGTAATGGTCTGAGCAGGAATTGTCTTTTCCTACGTCTGTTTTCAAAGCCCAAGAGCTCCAATTTCTCCTTTCTCCCCGCTACTGCAAGAGAAAACCGTCCGTATTGTCTGAGTGTCTTTAATGTGCAATTCCACTGGCCTAATGGGCACCTGATGGTACAGATAGATTTGATTCCAGATTTGGATCTGCTGACATAAACCTTAATGCTTTTTATTGTGTGCCACTTAGGGAAATCCTGATTAACAGCAACAAAGAGATAATTATGCAAGATGAAGACAATGTAGTTGTTTTAAAAATAATGTATATCATACAATTAATGCTACTTTGTCCTATATCAAAGTCACACTACCTGCATTAATCATACATCCTCATAGTTTCCAAACATTAATAGCAAGAAATAAAAAGAAGAACTCGTAATCCCGAGGAAAGTCACAATAACGGGGGGTTGGGTTTCTTCTGAGAGGTAAGTAATGCAGGTTTTCAGCCTGGTTTTTACAAAATGTAGAACATACGACTATCTTTTTTAGAAAAAGGGGTTGAAGCTGGTTCAGCAACCCTAATTAACAATTAATTCCATTTAGTCCTCCTGCATTAAAGCTATCTGGACCCTTGTAAATTAAGGTGTTACTTGAAATAAGAAGTGAGGTTTGGCCTGCCTCTGACTTTATAGGGTCTCAGCCCAAAGTGGGGAACCAAATGGCTGATGTGCAGCCCATGTGTGTGGCTGAGCTGATTTGACGCCCTGAGACAACTGCTCCTCTCTTTGGAAATTGCAAGAGATGTGGAAGCTGCACCGTGTGGAGTAGCGCAATGGTAGGCATGGAGGGGGGTGAATTTTCTTTTAAGTTGTGGAAGGCTTAAGACCTTAAAACCTAGTGGAGGAACAATAGGAATGGTTGGATGGTCAGATACATATGCAGGTCTAATTTTTGTAATTTTTCAGATTAAGTACTTCCAAAAGAAACATTGGAAAATGTTCATTAGGTCCCCACAAGGAGTGTTGCTGTTTTGGGTTTCTTTTGGGTTGCCTGACTTTGAACTCCTCAGGGGGAAAAAGGGACCAAAGACTTCACCTTAAATCCCAGTTTAAGCATGATGTTCTACATTTCTGGCTTTAAGGGGATGCAACGGCCTGATTTACTGTCCTCTAGCCCAGGGCATCATCTATCGCCACTGTTTGCCCTGGGCAATGCTCTTGGACAAAGTCCTCTCTGTTTCTTGCCTGGATCCTTCTCGGTGTGCAGGTTAGTGGGAGATGGGTTGGGCAGGGGGAGGAAGGTGGGCCAAGCCCTTTCCCTGCTCTCCTGCTCAACCACTGGGATTTAGTACTCACTGGGGGGCTTGGGGAGCCTGTGCCTTCGGGGCCATGGGCGCTGGCTGATCCGGGTGGGCAAGCCGCCACCCTGTGCTCCTCCGGCATGGTGTTATGAACCTTGTGTGTCTGCATCCACCTGCCCACATCGCCCATAAAGACAAATATTGAACCCATCTTTGCCATTTTGGCCGATCTACGGCAGTAAAGAGGTTTCTGTATAAACACCAGAGTAGCAACACTACAGCCTTAACATTTTCCTCCTTATTGACAAGATCAGCTTAATCTTGCTTTTGTAACTTAGCTTTGCATATGGCATCTTATGCTTTCCAAAGGCTCATTTATTTATATCCTGTTTCCCCAAATACTCTTCCAAATTACAACTGGTTTGTGTCACCGGTGGCTCCGGAGCCAAGGGAATTAAGGGAAGGTTTGGGTGTGCTTGTTCCATTACCTTCTGCGGAATGGATGGGGGTGTACCATATGTGCGTCTGCAATTAGACATTTTGATTTCCAAAGTATTTAGTTACCATTTGCTGAACCATTGAGTAATTACCACAGCAAACTTGCACAATCTGTCAGTACGTCAGCTAAGTGTGCTTCTGGACAGCTTTATATGCACCTTCACCAGCGCGGGGGCTTTTTCTGGGCTGCGTTTGGTTAAACTTCAGCCTTTTCGGAGGAGAAATTTCTCATAGCGAAGGAAATTTCAAATAACAGTGAAAATAACAACTATTGTACACCTGCCCTGTGGAGGATCTCTTGCCTCAGAGGGAAAGTGCTATTTAAGGTAGTACGTTCCATTAAACACGGGGGCTTTTTAAGGCTGCGAAACGCTATTCTGGGAAACGGGTTTGGAGTCGGCCACTCAGCACTTCTTGTTTCCATAATTCCCTGAATTTCACAACGGCACTTCTGCCACTGGCAGGGGGAAATCTTAAAAGTGTTACCCACCATGTTCGTTGGAAGCAGAAAGATTTCCAACCTCAGAATGTTTTTAGGGTCATAAAAGTAATTGTTTCAACTGTTTTTTTTAGTCGATAAGGGAAAGCTTTCCATTCAGGAATAGAAAATTAAGATTACTTTGAAGAGAGAAAAGCAAGAGGCATCATTTACCTCCCTCCATCCTTCTCGCCACCAAATTAAACACCCAGGAATCTTGAGAAAATTGGGTCACTAATATGGAAATTTTAAAGTATTGATAATACCGACATGACAAGTTGTCACTTTGCAGTATGTTCTTAAACACGACTAAACCTTAATAACCAGGTTATTCTAGAATAATCAGGGTAACAGAATGGGAATGAATGGCAGTTACTGTAATTATTCTAGAAAGAGGACCAAAGCAAACAGAAATTCTCTCTAATTTTATATATTCCCAATAGGTGCACATAGTACATCATTATCACTATAGAAACTACTTAGTAGTTTCTCCAAAAATCAGCTACGCTTCACGGTCTTATGGGCCAATGTCTGAGCTGCACATGAGCTGGCACCCTCTAATTCAAACAGAGGTAAGCTCAGAGCAAGCTGCGGTAGGCTGCGGCAGACAAAACACATTTCCTAAGCCAAACATATTAAATCCAATATATTTTTCATTGATTTAATAGACTGAAACTTTGGATCCGACTGACACTTTCTGGATATTAACGGGCATTAGTGCTCAGAAGTAGAAGGCGAGAGCTGAAAATGAGAGTATATAGACGTTAGGGGAAGGAGGTGCTACAGAGGGCTTTGCTCTATATGAATGTTCTCTGTTGCGGGATGAAATCTGTAATTAAATAAGATACTCTACAAAATTCTGCGGTGACTTTGGCCCCGTTTTCAGCTGCAGCTGTTATTGCTGTCCTAATGCTTCGCATAAGAGTCGGATGATTGGACATGAAAACAAAAAAAATGATGTATCTGCTAATAAAAAAAATGAAATGATCATATTTGGAAAAAAAAAGACATATATGCTAATTAAAAAATACAATTTAATATGAGTCAAAACCAGAGACTGTTTTCATCAGCCCTCTCCTCCATCTCCCATTCGAGGACCACACCACAGCAACACCAGCACATCACAGAACTCACCCCGGGATTGGGTCCATCTGGGAGAGACGTGAGCGTTGCTGCTTCCTTATCGCACGGCAGAATTTATTTACTGGTTGGTTCTGTTCTGGTTTGTTGCTGTGTTTGTTTTTCTGGATTAATTACAGCAATGTGGTTGAAACAATTCTGCCGTCCAAGATGCTGTGCAATATTTTAATTCCATCTTAAGTTTACCGATAAAACCTGCAATTTAAGATCGTTCTGTAAAGCACACTTTTGTAAACCAACCTTGTTTTGCTGTAGATGAGGAGGGAGAGGGGGGCGAGGACGGGACAGAGGGAGGACAGATAAATCACGCTTTTACAAAGGATGCTGTTTGCTAATCTTCTGACACCGCCGCCTGTGATGTATAGTATCTGAGTTCCCAAAGTTTATCACATTAGTGAAAAATACTGTACACATAAAAGCAGACTCTGGGGAAAAAAAAAAAAAAAAGGAAACTAAACAATGAACATGTGTGAAGTTGGAAATTTATAGGCTTAGGCCTCTGCAGCTACATATCCTGGAAAAAGGAAAAAAAAAAAAAAAAGTGTTAAGAAAACAAATTACAGTTGTGGATGTGAGGACCCTGACACCGCCGCCTGACAAATCGACCCTCTGGCTTGACCCTCCGCAATATGTTTCCACAGGTAATTCCATAACTCTCCGGTCAACTTTTTAAGATTTCCTGTTTGACAGCTGGGAGAAGGGAAGCTCCCCATCACCGGTAGGCTCCCCGCACCGCCTCGCCGACCGCCCCGTGCCCGACGGCTGGCGGGGAGC
>JAAGAY010148169.1:36590-39090 GCA_011801015.1 Ardeotis arabs | reverse complement strand
AAAATGAGCGGTGGGGCCAGCCGGCATCAAAAGCCACTCCATTTCCTCCTCCGGTTACTTAATTATTAAACAACCAGCTCATACATAAAGAACAAAAAAGAAAAACAAAATGCTTAAGAACTGGCAGCCAGGCTCAGCAATAAGTCATGGCACCAGCCCCTGAAACGTCCCTGGTTGTATAAATAAGATCCTTCACGGGAATCTCCAGGATAAATCCCTTATGTTGAATCGGAGCACGCCATGCTGGAAGAGGAAGAGTATTGTATACTGTGACACAAGAAAAATGACATTTAAAAAAAAATAATTAAACAACACAGTCACGATACAGATAGTTTATCTCAGAGTACTTGTGCCACAGCCTTCAGCCATCCCTGTTGGACAACCACCGCCCACGGGTGGGAACTCAGCGAGCCTTGACAGCCATCGTGTCAAAGGCTCTTTGCTATAACCATGACAACAGTGAGCCTAACCCCTAGTTTGACCCATCAAAACTTTGACCGCCTCTGTGAGTTTTATGGGATTTCTTTTCTTTTTTTTTTTTGTTTGTTTTGTTTTGGTTAAGACTCTCAGCACCAACCTAACTTCTGAAGAAAGTAAAGATACAGAAACCAGGAGGTTCAGCTTCTCAACTCCAGCGTGTTTGTTGGTTGGAGACCTTAAAAGAGGTATCTCCATGACTCTGCAACATCGGGGAAATAGGTACAGTGCTTGGTGTGGAGGAGCCCCCAAAACTGCTCCCCATGCCTCCATGGCCTCTGCCCAACGGCATGCCATGCCTGCCACACACCGTGCCAGTGATGCCACCACAGCAGTGCTCTGGGGCATCGCTAGGACTTCAAGTGCTATGGCAGTATAAATATATAAAAACAAGTCGGTGCCACCGAGTGAGCAACCAACCAACCCCAGTAGCCCAGGCAAAAGAAAAGACCAGGGAAAGTCAGTGAATCTGGGGAAAGATGGTGAGTGCAGGAAGCTTTGCCCACGGTGGAGGTCCCTGTGGTCCCCAGTGTGCTGGGGGCAGAGATTGGGAATTGTTATCAGGCCACTAGGATGTGTCAGGAAAAAAAAAGAAAAAAAAAAAATCTTTTAAAACATGCTCAACATGTACAGCTGCTGAAACATCTGTGCCGAACATGATGACACAAGCTGGAATCGTGGCGGATGGGGAGGGGGAGGCAATAAGGAGAGGTTAAGGAAGAGGCTCGGTGCAGTCCCCGGGCAGAGGGTTCCACGGGCTGGGGCCAAGGCGGGGGTGCCCCCACCTTTTGGGAGCCTCGGCACCTCTGCCTGCTCTGTGGCAAAACCCCCCAAATCCCAGTTCGCTTCGCCTCTCCGCCTCCTCCCCTTGCCTCAAAACTGCCGTGGGGTGAACTGAGGCAGATCCTTCACCCCCAGCGCCGGCTCTGCCAGCCTGCCTTGTTTAGCTCAGGGAGATCAAGGCCATTGAGGGTTTGGAGGGCAAGACCTTCACCCAGGAAATTTGGCAGATTTTTAAATTTTTTTCCCCTGTTCAAAAAAAACCCAACAAGAGAGGGAAGATGCTAAAGCCTCCTTGAAGCGCAGCTCGACAGGTGGGTTTCGCAAAGCCCTGCTGTACCGGTAAGGATTTCTGGAGCTGAAAAAAAAATTATTCTCTGTCCTGGAGTGAGCTCAGGGGAAAAAAAAAAAAAAAAAAAAAAACCCAAAACCAACAAAAAAAACCCCAACCCCAAAAATCCCTCCCTCCCGCCTCTCCCCCTGCATTGTGTCGAAAAAAACATATAAGAACCTAAATAGAATGGAGCAGAAATCTCCCTTAATCAAAACAACATTATGCCAAAACCCCTTTCGAGGGAAGTGAAACGTACACAGCAGCACAGCCCTGCTTAAAAATAGAACAGCCTTTGCCTTGTAAGTCACAAAAATACATAACAGCATACTTCTGCCATCTGAGCTTTGAAGGATGTCTGTCATACGCCTAGGCTTATTTTACGCCCCTTCCCTTTTTTAAAAGAGGAACAATGCCATCTTCCCGAAAGGAAATAGGCAATAAAAACTCCAGCAGGATTTCCTATTCATAATTTTTCCCATTCATATCCTAATGGGTGAAGGAAAAAAAAAATCCCCAGCTTTAACAACTTAAACGGCACTTATTAAATAGATATTTTTACATGCCTGGTTTTTCCTAAACGTGGTATATAGTTTTACTGTTCAATTAAGTCCTTTTTTTTTTTTTTTTCCTTTCCCGATAGCCTTCTCGGAGCTGGCTGAATTCTGTACGAGATGATGTAAAGCATCTGATGACAAAATATCAAATATATTTATAAAACACCCTGTTGAGTTTTTATCTGTGCCATTACATTTTTAATTAATAGAAATTTTTTGTTGTTGTTGTTTTACAAATGTTGTGTTTTACTGCCAGTATGATCTCACTGCTTTACAGTATCGATAAATGAAGGCACACCTGCACTATAAAATCTGCTTTATATGAAGCAGGCCATTCATGTTTTTATAGCCCATT
>JAAGAY010148169.1:21590-31590 GCA_011801015.1 Ardeotis arabs | reverse complement strand
TAACTTTGACAAATTTTATTTCACATTTGTCAAAGGAAATAAAGCTGACAGCATTACAGGGGCTGTGTACTAAAAGTAGTATCTCAATTCCAACAGTCTGTCCAACCTTTCCCTCCCCGGGGACGCATTAAATCTGGGCCCAATTCGCAGCTTTGTTTGAACACTATATTTCGCCTTTTCTTTGCACCTTTGATATTTATTTCAGTGTTAAATCTATTCTCCCCTTCATCCATTACCCTGTTTTATTTCTGTTTTTTGAGGACCTATATTTTCGCTAATAAATATTCACTGCGCCGTTTCGTCCTGTCTTTAATATGCCCGCTGCATGTGTGCTGCGCTAACTTCTCAGCAGATTGAGTGGACATTCCGCTCTTGCAGCGCTGCCATAAAATTCGGGAACTTGTAAAGAGCGGCTCCTTCCTCTCCCTCCTCTCCCTCCTCTCCCTCTTCTCCCTCCTCCTCCTCTTCCTCTTCATCCCTCCTCCTCTCCCTCCTCTCCATCCTCTCCATGCCTCTTCCCTGCTCTCCTCTCCCTCCTCCCCTCCATCCCCTCCATCCCCTCCATCCCCTCCTCTCCCTCCTCTCCCTCTCCCCCCCCCGCGCTCCCAGCTCCCGCGCGGGCGCGGTGCCACAGCGCCGCCCCGTGGCCGCGACTGGGAGGCGCCGCCCGCTCCCAGCTCCGGTACCGGTTCCAGCGCCGGTCCGGCCCCGGGGGTGATGGGGAGAGCGGGACCAGCGGCTCCAGAGCCCCGCTGGCCGCCGTGTCCTCTCAGTCCCGGTCTCCTGCAGCCGGGGAGAGTTCCAACGCACTTTTTTTTAAATTCCTCCCCCCACTTTTTTTTTTGTTTTCCTTTTTTTTTTCTTTTTTTTTCCCCAATGGGGGAAGCAAAAAAAAAAAAGATACCCAAAAAAAAAAAAAATCTTAACGTGTGACAGGGACTGCAGCAACACCCCAGCACATACCGAGGGGATCTTTGATCTTCTGCATCGCATTAAGTAACAAAGAGCAGAGGACTTGAGGTAGGGGCGAGGTGGGCTGCGTCTGATCACGGCGCGGAGCTCTGTCCCGCTCTGGACGCAGTGGTCTACCCTCCGTTTCAATAGCACTACAATTTTTAACCGGCCTTCTTTCAAATATGCCCAATTCTTTTAATTAGATCATTCCATTCCCTCCTAGATAATCTCTTACCAACAGCGTGGGACTTTTTAACAGTAATGTTGCATTACCAGCGTCTGGAGCACATCACTGAAATAGTTAAATCTGCGGGATGCAGCTTGCAATTTCTCCCCCTTCAAATGTTCCCACAACGTATCTTTCGAAGGGTTATTCGGGTTTATTTTATTAAGGCAAGGTAGGGAAGGGCTGACACAGAAAGTCAGAAGCCGTCTGTCCCCACACCAGGGTACGTGCGGGAGTGCTCACGCGGCTTCCGTGCTCTCACAAAGCGTTGCATCGCTAAAATAATGAACAAAGTTTTCCTCCTGCAAATGTTTGGCTACACATTTACTACAAAACATTTACTGAAATGTTCTGTAGGCTGCAATTTAAAAAAAAAAAAAAAAAAATCACCTTTAAGGAGATCCTAGAAAGCTGTGGATTTCCACTTTTTCTGCTCCTCTGCTATCAGTCTTTTCCCTTCCATTATATTCCATTATGTGTCTCTAACGCAGGGCTGATGAATCAGCTCACCTTCCTCCGGTGTGTCCGTGCAGCCAAAATCTGCAGCAGGAAAAGCTTTCATGATGGCTTTCCAAAGCAGGAAAAAAAAAAAAACCACACACAAAAAAATTAGAGTGTAAGAGATAGCTGCAAAACCTCTGTGCCTGCTCAAAAAAAGAAAGGGATATGCGTTTGGAGATATTAATAGAAAAAAAAGAGATTTTTTTTTTTTTCAGCAGAAACAGTAATGTTGAACACATTCATTTAATACCCAGAGCTGGAGACATGACAATTAGTACATCTGACATTTACAATGCAGATGTTTATGATGTGAATAATAGATGGAAAGAGAGTGAAAATGCAGTTGCTTTGGTGAAATATGGCACAGAAAACATATGAACTTTGCTCCAGCCTCTACACAAGTATGAAAGGGACTGTTCTTAGTCTGCAGAATTTAAGTCCTACAGCGCTTCTCTGAAAATATGCAAAATAATAAATTGTGGAGAAAAATACATTTCATCTAATAATGGGGTGTTGCAAGAATTGTTGTAAAAGAAAACTTAGTGGGGGGAGGAGGAGGAGGAGGCAGCCTTTAGGGGAAAACGACACGGATTTCCAGCAGCGGCGTTGCGTAATGATTCTATATTTTTTAAATGTGCCTGTACTCCATTCATACAATTTAAGTGCTTAAATAAGCACAATAAATGTAAATAATTTACTGCTCTGCAAACAGAAAATTGGGCAGAAAAGTAATTTTGAATAGCAACTTGGCTCACTATACCCGGTGATTTGGTGCCCTGTAAAATGCATTTGACACTGCTGTTCATTAAGCCAGTGCTATTGAGCCTTCTTCACATTCATTAGTGATTAATTCAGACAGATATTTAACTTAATAAGCTAAGCAAATAAACAAAAAATCACTTTCTGTGCCTTAAGGTTTTTTGGACCTCTAATTGGTTTTGTGCACTAATTATCAAGATTAACACCTTACACTTTTCTCAGTCCTTACACTTAGAAATTCCCGCTGGAAAAAAGCAGACAACCTTGGGGGAATCCTTTAAGTGCGAGAGGTTAAGAGTTTGTCTTTTAAAAGCAAGATAAGCAGCAAAAGAGGGAAAGACCAATTCCAGGTAAATTTAGATAATAGCAGGATGGGGAGGCAGGAGTGCGCACGGATTTATACGCGGTGACACTCACTGCTTTTCACGTAGAGGTGAAGAAGGGTTTTCAGTGGGCTACTCTGTGTTACAGCATTTCTGAACAAATAACTGGTTTCTCGTCCCGATTACAAAATGCTATGTTCAGCCCGGGCTAAACAGTTACGTGACACATTTCCCTTTCTTCGTGCCAAGAGCTAACCACCGGCCTTTGAAAGTCTCTTTTAACTCCGCTTCCCGCGGAACCAGGCGGCTTTACGTTAGCGCCAAGGCATTGTGATTCCCTTTGGCGCTGGTGGCAGTGACACCGTTCGAGGCGTTGCCTGAAATGCCCCTACCGCCAAGCCTGGCCATGTCCTCCTCTTACCTTGGGCTCAGCTCAAGGTAAGAGGAGCCAGGCCTTGGGGAGAAGGCTGCTGGGGCTGGAGCAGCGTCCTCCACCCAACCCGAGGGCTGCGGTCTGGCCGTTCAAGTGTCCTTTCAAAGTGCCCAGCTCTCCCTGCCGCATATGAATGTCAAAACTTTTAGTTTCCCCTCAGAAAGTGCCAATTCAGTGTCTCTCCTGGAAAATGTCTCCTTGCCTGCTCGTATGTGCCGAGCTAGAACGCGCCTTGTTTGGCTCCTTCCGCAAACAGACAAGACCGCGGGTGCACACCTCAGCGAAGCTTCAGGAAAGGCCACAACTTAAAATTCACCACATCCAAGGCACAAGGCCCACTAAAACTCATTTTTGGCCCAGTCACCATTACGAGTCGTTGCTAATGCCAGTTTGTCACCACCAAACGCAATATTTACCACGCGGTACCCCAGAACAAGGCCTTGAGAGAGCTAATTGCCACTTTTCCCTCCATGGTAAGTCTCGCAGATCTACCTAGCTTCTGGTTTGAACCTGATGTCACTTTCCAGTAGTTTTTGTCGCATTTGGGGATTTTTAAACTCCTTTTCCTTTAATTCTTTTCTTTCTTTAATGGGTGACTGGATAAATTCAGTGGTGGATTTTTGTGACACTAAAGCAGCAGATAAGTCTATGATGCACTCTAGCTATGTGGTTTAAAAATCCCTTACCATATGTTTTCTCACTGGAATGCCTCGTCTTGCAAAATTACAGGAACCGAAGCTTAAAAACACAATTAGGTAGTTTAAAATGAAATATTAAAGAAATACCACATATTTTCTGGTATGCCTGCGATATTTTCCCTTGCTTTTTTCCCCTTTCTTTCTTTTTTTCTTTGCTTTCTTTTGTATTGTTCTTTGACTTGTTCAAGGAGCCCGACTGCATTCGATTGTTGTACTAATCATGCTCCACATTTTTCTGATTAGGTTATATAGGCTGTGGTTAAATTATAAATGAAAGAATGAACTACCAGAGTACTTGTCATAACAGTATCTTTTATGTTGTTACAGAAGATGGTGGTGGGGGGGAGGAATCAAAAAAGGCTTTATGTGATGAAGACTCTCCTTGCCAATTTTGTGCTCCTTATAGTATCTGTATAGACAAGTAACGGAATTTGTCGAAATGTTTTTCTCCGGTATTCTGAGAACTACAGCACAATATCTGTCCACCGAGAAAAATGTGAGACAGCTGAATACATAATACATAAAGATGCATATACTGTAGTACAAACTCTGTTGTGCACACAAACACACCCTCTCCAACTCCGGTTTATTCCATTACTGCGCTGTAAAGCAACCTGAACGGCTTTTTCCCTGTGCCACGCATGAAAATAATATTTCAAAATTTGAACTGATGCTTTACATTGTTATCTCCTGTACTACTGCATGCACAGCATAAACACAGCTGAATGCGTGTCTGACGATAGCATATATTTTTGTTTCCATGATGTTATTTTGAGTCATTGACTGTAAAACCGATTTTAGAGAGGGTTAGAATTGCAATGATTAAACTACTTGACTGAAGGCTCACCTTCTATCTCTGTTGAAGGCACTGCTGTTTTACAAATGTTTGATATTCTTGAATTTTTGTATTTTATATATATTTGATATTCCTGAAATTAAATATAGAATTTAAGCTTTACAGCATTTTAAGTTTGTTAGTACGATATTTAAAATAATAAATACTAAGAAAATGGGGGGTGGGTGTTAAATATTATCCTCTTTTTAGATACATCATCATTTTTTCCCAAAGTTTAGCCAGATAAAGCTGGGAGATGGGGAGGGAGGCAAAGAGGGAAGCCTGCAGACGCGCGGTAGATTAACACCTTGCGTTAACTCATGCATTTAGCTTTTTTCCAAGGATCTGAAAGCAGAGCTCCTCCTCAGTTGTTCCCCAGCTTGAAATACAAAGCCAATGCTGTGCCCTGTGCAAAGATTGCTTTATGTACTTCATGGCAGCAGATAGATGGATCCTTACACATATGAAAGGATTTTTGATGAAAAACGTGATGCAGGGCAATTGCCCTAACTGATGGGAATCCGGCGCGGGGGCGCGGGACGGGTGAGGGGCTCTGCGCGGTGGCACCCAACACGTGTTTCCTCTGTCAGACATGCCTGTGAGCGGTGCTTTTTGCACCCCTGCAACCAGCCTTAAGGGTTCTGTTTTTTTGGGGGCTTTATTGGATGAACTGTCAATGCTTTCCAGGATAACAAATCTTGTTTTATAGCACTTGGTGGAGTTTGGTTAGGGGCTACCTCTGAGCAACATGAACTTGGCCTTGCTGTGTGTCTTACACTAATACCTTCACTCCTGTAAGGAATCAGGGTACTTGAGAAACAGCCTGCAGCCATACAGCTGATTATTTCACCAAATTTGCATCTTTTCAACAGTAATGGGGATGGCTTTCACAAATGCTCCCAGGCTCTAAATAGACGTTAAGTGGCTGTTTCTAGTTGCTTCCTTCCCTCTCCCCCCTTGGGCGCTCGCCATGCACCCAGCCCCTGGGCCTGAGACCCATGGGGCACCCTCCTGGGTATCACCCGGGCGTCTCCAGCCCTGTGATGCTCAGGCGCCCTTCCTGGGGGATGTGGAGGGATGCATTTCCCTAGGGATCTCTGCAGCACAGGTAGGGACAGAGGAGACCAGCTTGCTCCGGAGCTATGACCTCCAAGAAAGGAATTTATTTTTATTATTATTATTATATTTAAGAGACAAAATTACTTACATCATAGATTTTATCTTAAAAAAAAAAACCAAACCAGAACTCCAAACATTCTTCTAAAATGCGGTCACATTACTGGCCTCCCTGTGAGGGATGGGGACAGCCACAGTGCTCTTCGGGTTCCCGGTGTCTGGCAGCAGCCTTGCAGAGGATCCCCACGATTTCCTCCTCTCTGGGTCAGTCATGCTGGCAGTGGCCAACCCATCTAGGGTCTCAATTTCCAAAATTTTACATTTCGGTGTCAGAGCCTCAGCTCCGCGCATGGGAGCACGGGTACCCATGCACAGCAAGGTCTGCGTGGGCAGAAGCCGACGCGGAACACCAGCTGGGGAAGGCAGCAAAGCATTTGTCATGGAGGCCGGTGGGGACATTGGGGTCTGACAGAGGTGGGGGCTTCATTTCTCTTTCACATCGTGTGCACATTTTCCCCTGAATGAATAAACCAAATACAGCTGAGGAAGGACGATTCACTTGAAGATTCCTGTTATTTATTTCCAATTCTTCTTCTCCACTGGAAATCTGAACTGTACTTTTCCTTTCCTTAAAATGGGTGCCTACCCCTGACTTCTGACAGATCCTTACAAGGAGGAACAGCTTGTCCAGCTGATGTGTGCAAAGAGCTTTGAGTTTCAACGGGTTATACCAGGAGACTGTTTCAAATAGATGCTACTACTCCTCCTGCTACATGTCAGCCACAGTTGCCCTGGTTTTTGCTGGCAACTCTCTTATTTTGCTGAACTGCGCGATGTAGGGGAAATCATTATAGGAAATCTTATATTCTGCTTTTGTCCCAGTTCTAAATACTGCCGGCATCTTTCATGGGCTTACAGCACCCCTTCCGTTTCCCTGCATTTTGTAAGTCCAAAGCAGTGCCAGCATGATAAAATTTAAAACCTTCCCCTAAAACTAAGGTAAAATATCAATACTACTCTCTTTTAAAATCCACAGAAGGAAACTTAAGGATTAGAGTAAAACCTTATTCTTAATTTCTCTGTCGTGCATCAGTATTTGAGCACGTAACGTTTCTCTGGAAGGATCACCCACAACTTGGAGTTTTTTCCTTCGTCTAGGCACCTTGGGGTGAGTTAAAAGGCAGAGGAAACTCGCAGAACCATTGTATCTCGTTGAGCACTCATTATAAAATGGATTACGGGTACAGTAAACCATAAAGACTGTTTTAGAGCCATTAAGGTTCAGCTTGTCACTGCTGACATGGACACACTCTTACACTGTATATTCCTGACATGTCAGGAGGTGCTTAGGGATGCTTTCATACATGTTTTATTGAAACGACAGGCTATAGCTTCCTCAGCTGCTGTATGTATGCGTGGCTATATGCCAGAAATCCAAATGAAACTCCTCTTGAAAAAAAAAATATCCTTACACATATGTAATGAATGCCATCTTAAGTGATAAAGTCATCATCCAGGTTTTATTTTTAACACACTTTGTAATAGAATAATGGAATATCCCTGGAATAAAATGTGGCTGAAATCGATGAGATTTACACCGAAGTGAATTCTACAGTTGATAAAATGTGAGTTCAAAACCAAAGCAATTTCGGATGAGAATGAAAAATATCAAACCCTCAGATTTCCCTTCTGAAAATGTCTTTCCATCTGTCTGTAGATCAATTGTGTCTCCCAGGCTGAGCCTTTGACTTGTTAGGGCTTTTTGTCTTTCAGATCCAAGAAAAACTTTACATACAATTACAGTGCCTTGAAAATAAAATTTTAAAGTGGAAATACCCGGAGAGTCGTAGCTGCAGAGAGTCAGATCTCACAAACCTTGCAGGTCTAAAATTCACGTTCATTAAATGTTTGGAATGCAGAAGGAACGCAGGATTTGGTCCTTTATGTCCTTTTTCTATGCAGGCGTTCCACAAAAACAAATTTGAATTTCGACGTGTGAAACTGGTGAATTCCACGATTACGTCGCAGATCTGAGAGTAAACACAGGATGCATGTCTCTGGCAGAAGGTATGTGGCTGGAAGGCTGCTCCAAAAGCTGTCAGCCACCTTTGGCTAGTTCCTCTGTCTCTGGAAGCTGGGTACCAGCCTCCTCGCAGGGCTCCAGGATCGATGACGGCAGAGTGGCAGAGGCTGGCAGGGGTGAGTTATTCTTTGGCTGTGGGGGAAACGTGGATTTACTTTATTTGCACAAGCCACAGCTTCGAGACTGCTGTGAGGGAGTGGCAATGAGGAGCTGGGGGAGTGGAGCAGCAGCGGGCACCGTGGGTCTTCCAGTGTCCACAATGAGCAGAGAATAATTTATATGTTAAAAAAATGGTAAGTTTCAAAAGTATTTGCAAATTAGTGTTTCCTTCAATGCAGTGCAGCTTTCTAAAATGTACTATTTTTAAAATCTTCATTATGAAACATTGCTTCTCAGTGCTCAGAGGTTCATGGACTTGGACAATGTGGAGGGCGGACGGGCAGAGCTTCTTAGGTGGCTCTCGGCTCCGGCAGCGCAGATCGTGGTCTCTGCGTGAAACCGCTATTATCAGTAATCACGAGGATTCAGTTTGGGTCAGAAATCCATTGCAGGCTGACAAGCGAGCTGGCATGGCAACGTGCACGTTAGGCAAACATATTTGGGCTTACAAACAGCTCCTGAAATGGAAAAATAAATGTCAGTGCAACCACACAGGCCTCTGAAGGGGGAAGTTTCAGTGTAAAAGTTAAAATCACACATTTTTCAGATCAGCAAGGTGCAAGACTCACAGCTGGCCCCACGGGCAGTCCCAAAAGCACGCCTGGCCGCGCACAGCAGGAGCGGAGGCTGAGGCACAGGGTGCTGGAGGCGTCTCCCCAGCAGCATCGCGCCGTTTGCTCTACGGATCTGATTGCTCTTTCAACGTTACCCTAAAATTGGCTTCAAGCATCACTGAAGACACTAAAAACCATAATGGAAAGGAAGAGAGCCTTGCGAACGCCGGCAAAATGTGCCCGTGCTGGAGGAAACCTGGGCTGGCCGCTGCAAGCGGAAAGATGAGAGGCTGCAGTGCCGGTGCGATCGCAACACATAAATCCCCCACCAGCCTTAAAAATTATGGGCGACCGCTGAAGAGTCCTGGAAAAGGTTCAAACAGCAATTTGAGCTGTGCTTGGAAGCTGGAGGGGCTAGTAAAGCAGAAGATGAGAAGGGCGATGGCACGCAGGATGCGGGAGGGCTGGTGCGGGATGGCGACGGTGCGTGCCGGGCTGCGGCAAGGGAGGGATGGAGAGGGCAGGCTGGGGGAGGCAGGGTGGGCTGGCAGGACGTGGGGCAGTGTGTCAGACCCATTCGATCCTGGTGGGGATCATGGGTTGCCAGTTGCCCTGCGTGGTACAAGCCAGGAGGTGGTATGGCTGTTTCTAGCCGGCTCAGGGCTGGTGACATAGCCATGGTGTCTCTGAGTAAAAAGGCTTCCCAAGAATTCAGATTGTGTCTCAGTTCCTTGAATTAAGAGAGATGAGTGTTTTGGGCATGGAGCAACAGGAACACAGGTGAGGAGCATCTAAGCAGGCAGGAGGCAGATTGGGAACACCTGCATGGGCCAGCCGAGCCCCAGTATGAGCAGGTGGACCTTCCTCCTCCCTTGTAGCCAAATTCCCTGCCAAGAGGTCCCATCATTTCCCTGGGTTGGAGTCCATGCAGGGCACTGCTGGCCACCCACCTTTTTGGAGCAGAATCCACCACCCATGCTCCCTGCAATGGGCCATGAACTGCAGGGGGGAGGAGAAGTTTGTGGTCGAGGTTATCACCTTTGCGCTGGAGCTAACGCGCTGCGATTTCTGCTGTTGCCATGGGCGGAAAGTTGAGGGTTGTCGTAGTTCAGCCCGGATCGGGACCAGACTACACAGTCTCTCTCTCACTCCCCCCACCCTCCGAGAGAAACAGGGGGAGATAATAGAAGAAAAACGGCTCGAGGTTTGAGATAAGGACAGGGAGAAATCCTTAAAGTTACCGTCATGGGCAAAAAACAGACTCGACTTGGGAAAACTATTCATTTATTACTAAATTAATTACTATTGCTACTAAAACTAGCAGGATAATGAGACAGAGAACAAGATAAACCTCCTCCC
>JAAGAY010148169.1:0-21570 GCA_011801015.1 Ardeotis arabs | reverse complement strand
TCTTAAATACGTTATCGCAGAGGCGTTATCACGGGACATTCTGCTACCAATCGGCTTGGCCTTGGCCAGCAGCAGGTCCGCCCTAGGCCCGGCCGAGTCCACTAAACAAAAGGGGAGCAACTTCTAGCAGTTTCCTACAGAAGCTTCCACCTTAGGCCCCCCCTCACTAAACAAAACCACAACAAGGGTACAGACTGACCATTAGCCAGCTGGGACTATTATGACCAGTAGATTGTTATTATTGGTAAGGGTTTGATGGGTTTTCTTGCACACGTGAATATTAATCTGTGTTTATACACTGAATACTACCCAGCAAGTAGTGCTTTTCTGTGTGCTTTTGCTGTGCTGCACATCAGCTCTGAATTTCTCCGTGCAATGTCCCAGCTACAAGACTTTCGCAAACATGGAAATTTACCATAACTCTCCTGAAATACAGAAATATTTAACAGAAAAATGCAGAATACCTCAGGGACCCGCATGGCCAGGGGTTTGGCACTATACCCATGAACTTTCGTGATGCTGGATGTCTTAGCTCGCTGTTAGAGGTAACTCTCACCCATCCTCTCAGGTTCATCTCCACGTCTGTGTTTGTGATGCTGATTTTTCAGAGTTGCTATGTAAACAGCAGATCACAACTTCAGCTCTGAGAATTCCTGGCGATTGATAACATGAATTGATTTCAGCACAGAACATTGAGTTTTAGAGGCCCTCGGACACGTACGTATTGAAAGATTTTTTTTTTCTTTTTGAACTTTTGTTTTTAAACACATCTGATGTTAGGCTTGTGTTGTATCAGCTCCAGTTCATGATGGAGAAATGGGGATGTTTCACATTGGTGTGAAGCCTGTTGTGAGGGACTGGATGGGTTGGGCCATATACAAAAATTACAGGAAATGCAAGGCCTTTCACACATACTCAAGGGAAAGACTAAAAATTTTGGCATGGTGGCCACTGATGGGAGACGTCATCTCATTTGTATATGGACAACGGAGAGGAGGAAACGCTCAACAGGAAAATCTACAAAGGGCACCTGAGGATGTACCTGAGAAAGGGGCTGCTCCTGCATTGCCCACTTTAAAACCTGGAAATGCTGAGGGTGATCTTTTCTTTTCTTTATGATGAAAAAAAGGAAGGGATGAAATGTTTTGATATGAAAAGAAATTTTCCAGCTCCCATAATGAAGCAAGAGGTCTTATTAAGTGAAGCTGGAGCATTTGCTGGGGAGATGGGTCGAGGAGAAGCGGGTCCAGGGCACGGGCAACCCCCTGCCCACCCTGGACTGGCCAGGAACACATGTTAACACCCAATTACCATCTTCCTATCTTGTATTTACTGTAGAAATTGCCTCATGTTAATTAAACATGTTAACTTAAAATCTGCCTTTGCCACATTGAAATGCTTCGGTGTTTGTGATGAGCTCTGAATGAATGAGGAAGAAATGTTTGTACTCAACGCCTTTATTTGTTTTTTGGCAAAATTCCTTGAATAAATTAATAGATTCTATCATTAGGCACGAGTAGCTATGCATTAGGATACCCACAGATATCTTATTAGCTATTTACTTAAATTAAATGTACAAGGCACACGTGCAGATATTCTATTTGAACTTAAAATACAATTACTTATCGGATGTCTCCATCAGGGCTTCACTCTGGAAAAGAGTTGGAAGCGCAGAGGGAAATCACCGGAGTCGCACAAAGCCACTCCAAACTGCTTTCTATATTTTGCCTTGTACTTTTGACTTTTTCTTTCTCTGCTAACCCCATTATTTCTGTCCCTACTCAGAGCTCTGACCTGTGCTACATGGAAAGTTTAGAGATGAAGTCATTTCTGGTTTGAGTTACTGGAGAGACTTTAATTCATCCAGCTGTGTCTGCTCAACAACAATTCCAGCATTCAGCATTGACAACACTCCGTCAGCGGGAGAAATCAAACAGAAAAAGCAGCCGGTGTTGAAAGGAACACTTAAAAACTGCTCTCATTTGTAGAATTTAACATCATCAAAACACTAAAATGTAAACATGAGCAGAAGGAAAATGCTAAACTCATCAGTCAAGGTATTTCACTTAAAAAAAAATATTTATTTTTTTTTTTTTACAGAGCATTAATGAAAATCCCAAAGGAAATATCATTGAACATAAAGGTGCATCTTAAAGAAAAAGAAATTGCTGGGTACTTTACTCAAAAGGACCTTGCATTATAAAGTATATGATGTGTTTCCCCTCTTGAAAGTGTGTTTAAACTCATGTTTTACTGGTAAGAAGTGGGGGGAAAATCCTGCAGTTCCCAGTGGCAAGTATAAGCCAGGAACCCAGCTTCTGCAGGGAGCAGCAAATGCACTCAGAAATAAAACAAAATGTTTCAGGATTTCTGAGAGTGGTTATTCCTTTCAAAATAGTGCTTTAAACTGGGGTATAATTAATAAATGTTCAGTTACACATTATTGGATTGCCATTCTAAAAGAAATAAGAGAGTAAATGATCTTTTGAGCAAAAGAGAGACAAAATATAGATCTGCTAGCTGATATTCAGGGTGTAAAAATAATTTCTCCTGGAAGTTTTTCCCCTTCCAATCAATAATATGCCAGGGAGAGACTGAATTTTTAATCTTCTTCCCTCATTTGCCATTGCTACTCTCTTTTGGCTAAGGCGATGGTGGTGATGCCGATGTAGACTGACCGTTCCCGGGAGGCGAGGGAGATGCTCACCTGGGTGGAGGCAGCACCACGCATCCAGGAAGCATTTCCACATTCAGCTGGCACAGGCTTGTGTGGTTGTAGGAATAATGGCTGGGAGAAGGGGGAAAAAAACCCCTTAATCTGGTGGTAAGTTCAAATATCTGTATTGTGTCCATGGCTCTGTGGCTGTGGGAGGGCTGGGAGAGAGATAACTGATGGATGTCCTTGGATTTGCTGCCTCATGGGGCTGCTTCAATGCTAAAATCTGTTGCATGGGGTACACCTGCCAGTTAGGGAGAGGCAGAGCTAGGTCTCCATCAACTGATCTCCTGAATATTCAGCTATCAGTAGTTCTTGCACTGGTTGTAAGTGCTAGGAAGAAACAGAGGCGAGCACCCCTGACTCCTGTCGTGGGGATTGGTGCGTTCTCTGTAGATCTTGGTCTAGCAATAGCGGTGGAATTTCATTTTAATAGCCAAATGGATAGATATGATTGCTTCTCTTGCCTGACCACGGCACCTGGCATTAAGGGGTGAGACTGGAGCAATGTAGCACACCCTGATACCTTCAGCCACACACGCTGCGGTGAAGGGGCTACTGGTGGCTTCACACCAGCCTTTCCAAACCAGTGACAAAAAGAAACTGGAGCAGAGAGGTCTTGCAGCCCTTCAGCTGAGAATAACCAACCTGACCCAATGTTTTTGAGCTGTTGCCGCCACTTTTCCCTGCTAATTTTGCATCTCACAGCTTACACTGGCACATCTTTTTCTGAAAGGGGATGCCCTGTAATGTGTTAAATAGACACGTGTGTTTAAATGGCTCTGTTTTCACTTTAGATTTGGCATAAATAAATTTCATTTGTTTAACTGCCTTTTAAGTACAGAAGGAAAATTCTGATAGACGGACAGGCAAGAAAAACAGCGATTGAGCATGCAAATCACTTCTTTTCCCTTTAAACAATACATCCTCCGCCGCCTGCATTTCCCCAAAGATACCGCTGCAGCTACACATGGCTGAAGTCTGTTTTACCCTTATATAAGGCAACGTGACAAATGATTTAGGGGGAGGTAATCTCTAATCAGCATAACTTCATACCGCACGGCACAGAACTATTGTCAATTTAATTCTGTCTCCCCGACGCAAAACTCTGAAGTGTTTCTTCCAGTTGAAGTTTTGTAGCTGAATAATAAATAAAAGAGGGTGCAGTACAAGTACTGCATAATGTAATTGTGCCCTCTTTGTTCTTGTCAATCAGCTTTAACACAAGTTAAGTCGTCGCGGATGTCATCGTGATCATATTCATGGTAGATGGCTGGGAGTTCCGCGACGGTCGTCTTCTGCGAGAAAGTTCCTTTAATAAAGAGGCGTGCGGTGAAGGTTTCAGGTGCTTTATAAAACTTTGACTTGCCTCCTACTACAAGGCAAGAAAGTACAATAATGCATGCATGAATTGCCAATAAATCAAAGGGCTGCTTTTTTTTAATTCCTATTTTGACATGTACATACATAGCATTTTTAAGAGATAGCTGGAAGGTAGCTTTTCAGTCCTTGATCAGATCATGAATTTAATTAATTCAGTGTAGACATGTCATAGATTTAAACCCTTTAGAATTACATTTTTAATGCAGATCTAACATTTAATGTCCCTTTTCATTTTTTTTTCTTGCGAAGTAAAAAAAATCTTTTAATACTCTGGTAGCAATTTTTTCCTCTTATTATGAAACTGTGGCTCCTTCCTAATTACGTGGCTGCAAATTATTTACTGTAGTTTTAAATTAAGGAAGGAGACAAGTAATCCAGTGTAAAAAACACTGTTCCAACTTCAAGAAGAAATGAGTGTATGTGTTTAATTTCTCTTTAGGCATACAGCTGTACAGTCACTGTATAATGGAAGGTTTGAGACAAAATGGTCCCCCACCACCTTACCTCCGTGTAATGCAATTTAGCTTCATTAAATTACTGGAGGGCCAGTTACTTAAGCAGAATATTGATTTTCAGTCTGGGCCATGTTTAACATAATTCTGCGTAGGCAACAGCTAATTCTGCATTTGGATCTCGCACCCTAATGGAATTACACGATGTGGCTGACCATGGGCAAGGCAGGGCTGGGCTGGGGGCCGCGGCTCCCCCCTGCCCGCTCCCTGCCTTTAACCCCTTCTTCTTCCACGCCAGCTCCGTGCGCTTCAAACGGCCGCGCCGACAAATTTCTTGTTTCTTTGGTGGAGCTGCTGTCTTTCATCTGGGGATGTGTAGCCCCGAGCTAGATTTTGGTACTGTAAAGTATCTGTGGGGCTATTATATTTTTCTTCAGCAACATATATCTTGGTCTATATAGCCACAGAGCTACATAGAAACAATGCAGAACAAGAGATTTCCTCCAGTTCCTAAACCCAAATACTATTTTCTAATCCTAGAAATTGAAGGATGGGTTTTGCTTTAATTAAAACCTAGTAAAACGAACCAAATATTCATCTGGAAACTATGTTCTTTACATTAGTCGCTTGAAAGCCAGTCATTATTTTTATTTATTATTCTCTTTAATGATGAGATACAGTTTACAAGCCATTGAATAGTAATCATTTAAAATGATTCCCCGTGAGTTATAGTTTGTTGTTGTCTTAGAATTTAAATGGTGTGTGGGGAGAAATAGTGGTTATTGCCCACATTAATGGTGGGCATGGCAGAGGGGGCGTGATGCTACCTCAATAGGTTTGAGATTTCGAGGAACAGGGTGTAAGATGGGCACTCACTGATATTAACTTCAAAAATCATTTGCTCACTGGAATCCCCTAAATTAATCAAGATCCCAAAGCACTGAAAATACCAGCTAAGTCTTCCATTGACAGTAATTCTAATTTTTAAAATTCAGCAGCTAAATTGTCCTCTCAGTTCTCAGTCCCTGGAGTCTAAAACATTTCATCCCTCCACAAGTACCAAACACATTGTCCCTGATTGTTTGGGAAATTTTGTGCAGAGTTGGGTTCATAAGACCATTTTTTCCAGACATATTGCTGCATGGCAGAGAATTGCTTGAGGGCAGCTTAAAATGTGAGCCAGGAAGAGCCTTCGTTTTAAATGAACTTATCGTGGCCCCTCTTTTGTATGCAGCTCGTGCTCCACACAGCTCCCCAAGAATAAATTGATTTTAAAAGTTCTTGTTACAGCATTGACATTGCAAAGAGTTGAGTTCATGCTTAACTTGAGTGTCGTGCCCCATTCTGTTGACTCCAATGAATTTCCTCGGAAGCTGTCGGTATTTCCATTTATTCGGGCCATGGCTAGTATCCACCTACATCTGCCAAAACTGACCCAAGATGTGGTGTGCAGAGAGAGGGTTGGGTTCAGGAGCCGGGATTTTGCTCCACTCTAGCCATGTTTAGATGTAGATGTTTGATGAGCAGATTTGGGAAGGAGGAAGGAAGGCAGAAGACAACAATCTTGGTTGTAGCTTTTGAACCTTCGTTTGGGTTGCAAGAGCTCAATGGCTTGGACAAGCTGACTAACTCAAGGCACCAGGACTGCCGTGTGTCACGAGCACCAAAGCTGAATTTTGCTGTGGCTGAGAGCATGTTTAGGAGGAGGAATTTCAGCAGTTCTCTTTACATGGATGACGTTTGCACGTTTTCTATCTTGCTGAAGAGAAGCTTTAAACTAGACTGGATAGCTCTTAAAAGAGAATCAACCTCACCGAGCATCACTGGGGCTGCTGGTTTCGGTAGATGTGCCTGAGCAAAGCATGTAGATGGAAACTGGGTGTGCAAGGCACCTGGCAGTGGGTGCTCCGGGCTCAGGAAGCTCCCAGAGATGGGGGGCAAGCACGGGCAGGTAAAGCACTGACGCTGCTCTACTCCCCACCAGAGTCCATGCAACCCGAGCCCGCGCTCCCGAGGGGCAGCTCCCCAGGGTCCCCCGCACAGCCTTGTCCCGGAGCTGGTCGTGGTTTCCTGATTTTGGTGGAGGCCTGAGCTTCTGCAGAGCCTGCTGCTGCTACTGTCATCAGAATGCAAATTACAGCTGGCCGGGGTGATGCTGCCCACGTTAATTCCTCGGGACTCTGCCTCTCGCATGCTCTTTCCATTTTCCCTTGCAAGTACAGCAGCGGAGTTAGCTGCTATTTGAACTGCCTCTGTGCTTCAGTCTGGGGGAAAATATGCAATATGCAAAACCAATTTGTCACTGGGAGTCAATAATTGGCATCAGGTGCCTTACTTAGCATCCTGTCACAGATTTGGCATGTCACCTGATTGATAACTCTGTGCTTCCTCATGACATTGAGCGTAATTTGTTCCCCATCACATTTGCACACATGGCCCGTGGTCCTTTGTTGCTCACTGTATGCCCTCTGTCTCTGCATCTCGTAGGTGGCAAAGGAAAGCGCTCCCTTCCCTGCACCTTGGCGCTTCCCCTGCTGTCATATTCCTGATCCCGAAATGGTGGTGCAGCGGATGAACCCGTCCGTTTGGATTAGGCGTGATGAAAGGGAGAGGGCAGGAGATACCCGGGGAGGCCTGCGCTGGCGGAAAGTGAATGAAAGCAGCTAACTTCACTTAAATTCTTTCTCTCTTCAGATTTGCACTCGTTTTTCCACCACTTTTTATCCCACTGATCCCGGGGGCAAGGAGCTCCATTGATTTCAGAGGAGCTGCTTACAGAAGGGGGTGTTAGCCATTATACACAAGGTAGCAGAATCTGGCCATATATAATTAATACAAATACGTGCATAATTTAAAGCTGCCCCAGGAAAGCCTTAAATTACATGATAACCATTCAGACACTGGCCTAGGAAGGAAAACATGGGGAGTCTCTATTAGTGAAATTAATTATATGTAAGATTGTCTTCAATAACCATGTGGGAATGATTAAGTAATCAGTCAAATAAAAGATTTAATAACAAATTCCCTATCAATTATACAAGAACACCCAGTAAAAATTAAGTAAAAATGAATTTCAACACATTAATATTAACATTAACAGTTCTGAAAATATTATAACATCATTAAGTGTAATTTCTTGTAGCAAAACATACTCATAATAGCAAAATAAACAAGCCCCCAAATAGTATTTCCTGAGGAAACTCAGCAGCTCGAGACGGGTGATGGTATACAGAGGTTTTGGATGAGGCCAGCTCAGACGAGTGCCAGCAGAACGTGGGAAATGGGTCTGCGATGGGAATGTCCAGTGTGCGGGTCACAACTGCCTCTGTCCCAGTGTCCAGGTGCCTAGAGGTAAAGAAAACTGACATAGCAGGTCTGCCAAAATGGGTGAAATAAGCTGGAGGCCTGGAAGAACTTAGACTCCACCTAAAACAACTCCAAACACAAACGTCACGCTCAGTGTTTCTACTCTGGCCCTTTCTGGAGGATTTTCTGGGTCTGTATGCACTTTTTTCTCCCTTTTTGCATTCATTCCTTTTATTGTTGGACTGATAAAGTTCACTTTATCACGACTATCACCCACTGTGCCACTAGAGATGGGAGCCACCTCCTTTATTGCAGCCTTCTAAGAGCTAGGTATCTATTTTGGGCCTTACATCCAAGATATTTCTGTAGTGGATGGGAGGAAGGGGATATTTTAGCCACCCTTTTAAAAACTAAATTAATTGTCCTGTGGAGGTGTCTACTTCTCTTTATGTTTTAGACTAATAAATTTGGCTAGTAATCTAAATTTTTTCATGTGACTGAAGGTCAAGACGAAAATAAGCCCCCGACAGAGTGGTCCAGAAGTCAATGAGAGTATTCTTATTAACTTCAGTGGGTTTTAAACACGGTCATGCCGCAATTTCCTAAAGGTGAAATGTTCTGGTTATACTCTAAGAATAGCTGTTGTGGGCTGTATTAATAATCCGTTTGGTCCCATACCCCGTGTCATTGGCTAACGGCTGGTGTGTAAGGATGAGTATAGGAACGGAGAGATGTATAGTGAGACTTTTCTTGTCTGTTCTCCCCTCTCCAGCAATCTGCATCTCGGGGACTTCCCGAGCCAGAGGATGTGTTTAACAGCCTGTGAAGGACCATCTACACTGCAGAAAGTGTCCAAAAGTGAAGAAAACAACCTAGATCAGCCAGAATTCTGCGTTAGGCCTAAATTGCATCTTTTTTTTTTTTCCCCTATAGAAACATTAAATTAGTGAGATATGGTCTAAGCATTCCTAAGCAGTTAAGACTGAGAAACTCTTTGTGAGGTCCTTTGCATCAAGACCCCATCAAACTAGCTAATAGATGCTGCAAGGTTTAGATTTTATTCCCAGATAAACACAGAAGTAAAATTTTTAGAAACAATTCAGAGTGAAAGACTTAGCTTTTCAAATAAAAAAAAATAAATTACTATTAAGAAATGTGCTTACCAGAGACAAAGAAAGACAATAATAAAAAAAATCCTTCTTGGTACATTTGAACAGTTTTACAGCAATTCTGTAATAGTACTTTCTATATTTCTCATAAAACCGCATTTTTCTCTGGATGTAGGATGCAGCTACATAAAATAAGGAAAAGCAGTGAACATGGGTTTTTTTTTTGTAATTATCACAGTGTTTGTTCCTGCATCAGGGTTCTGGATATCGTGTTTTTCCAAAACCAAACAGAAAACACTTTCCACCCCTCTCACAGTGCTGACTAGAAAGGCATTGACATCTACTTGGACTTGCAAAATGTTATTTATATGCAATATCGTACAGGCAGTAGCTCAAATGGTAATTGTGCTTCTGAGTAATAGTTAATTAGTAAAAATTCCGGAGTTATAGATGTGTTCTACTAGGTTGCTTTGAGGTCTTGAATCTAGAGAGTGCTGTAATATTTTCAGCAAGGGTATATAGTTAAAATAATGTGAGGTTTCTTTTTCTTTTTATCAAAATCTGAGAAATAACCTGCCAAACCAATCATTCTCTCCCTGGAGTCTCGCAGAAGGCCTGGATGTTAATTGCATTTAACCTAAAACAGCAGAGCGTTTTTTTTTTTTTTTCTTTATATAATAACTAATATGTAAACTACTGTTGCACTTTGAAATTACTTTCACTTAAATTCTATTATTGAAGCTCCACAGTGGAATATATCCAGGGTCCATTTCATTAAAAAAGACTAATTACACTGGAACGGTGCAACGTACCCGCCAATCTTCCTTGGTACGACTGAAAAATGAGCGTTGAAGAGATACAGCACACCTATTTGTCCTGGAATTCCTGGGAAACGTTTATGTGAACATGCAGTCAGGGCCAGAAACGAAATTCTGACTGGTAATGAAGGGACACTTCTTTTTTTTGCCATAATTGCAAGAATTTACATGGATTGGTCGACGGCTAAGGAAGTAGAAATACCTGACTTATAATTTGCATTGATAAAAAACAAAAAAAGCAAGGAAAAGGCAAAGCTGCAACACCAGACTGAAACACGGTGTATACTTCCACCATGTGACATGCTGATATTCTTCGTATTTATTTATACAGACAACCTGAAAACTCCATAAATTTTCTGTTGGAGACTCACAATAAAAACTCACCTTGTGTAACAAAAATATCAATTAGCAAGCTGATCACAGAGTGGATTGTAGGATAACGGACGTGTAATATTCCTGTACCACTCTGCCAATTGCCTCTGGTGTTGAAAATCAGAGGATGCACCGTAACCGGCAGCCCCGACACCGGCATCCGTGAGCGGTGGTGCTTGGGAGGCTGCGCCGGGGAAGGAGGAGGGGGTTGCTCTGTGTTCTGCTGGTACATCTCCAGAAACTCCTATTTTTTAACTCTGATTTGGGGTTTTTGGAACCTGTAGTGGTGTGGGCAGCATTGGTGGGTGCTTGGGAAGGGGCTGTGTGGGTCTGTGCCATGTCCCATGGGGAATGGCACTACATCAGCAGGGGTAGGCGCTGGTTTGGCAGTTGCCAGCCAGTTTCTGCCTGAAATCTCACCCTTTGGTTTTTTTTTTATTTATTTTATTTTGAGGAGTACTGCAGGAGCTGCTCTCCAATCCTTTGGAAACTACTTGTTTGATTAGTGCTGAGGTGGGTCAGGTCCTCACTGATGCTGAAATACTTCTGCTGATCAGGGCTCTGACATGATGATGAAGTGCACCAGTTATACTAGAATGTGCTCAAGATTTTAACAGCTTTTGTTTGCCACTCTGACTTTTCTACTGATGTATTTGATGGAGCATAATAAAAGCACATTATAGCACGCCTAAAAGTTTGACAGTGATGTTGGACTGCATGCTGGCAACTGGTGGATCCTTGGCCAAGATTTTGTACTTGGATGTTTTCCAGAGTGGCAGTGATGATACCTGTGGCAAAAACCCATTCATGGGTATGGGAAATATTCTTGGTTTGCCTATAAAAATGCATTCAACTTTTGTCCAACAAGGAATGAAGAAATACGTTTATAGGAACCACTGCTCCTGCCTTGCTCAGGATTGTGATGCCCCTGCTCCCCTGGTACCAGGGACAAGTTTTCTCAAGGGAGATGGACTTGCACCACAAAAAGCAACTTCCCTTCCCACGTTGGAAGGGCTGGAGTCCACAGTGGGGTTGGCTGGCCAGGGCTCCTTAAAAAACAGCTGGGAAAAGAGGAAAAGTAGGACTGAGTATGCCTGAATGGAAAAGCCCAGGTCCAAGGTGTGTCAGGGTTTGAAACCTGCAGCCTGGCTGTTTGTGCCACCCTCTCTGCCAGAATTCATGGCAGGAGTGACAATAATACTCCATTCTTCCATCTCACACATTTATGGTATTGGAATGGAATTTGACATAAGAGCAATTTCAGTTCTTTTTTTCCCCCCTCTGGGATAGTGAAAAATAAACAGCACAAGAAGCAAGCCCATCAACATGTAGTCAGTCTGGTCCTCGAGCAAGGTCCATTAAAACGTTGCAAAAACATTAAAGTTCATAACACGGTGGTTTGTATTTCATTAGTAATGTGTTCCTGCCAACAATGTGAGGCCGTTATAACTTGTTGGCACTGCAAGTACAACTGACCTTGTGCTGTACTGTAATAACTTCTTATTCTATAATCCATCTTAGGACAAGAGGTAATGGCTTTAAACTGGAAGAGGGTAGATTTATATTAGACATAGGGAAGAAATTCTTCCCTGTGAGGGTGGTGAGGCACTGGCCCAGGTTGCCCAGAGAAGCTGTGGCTGCCCCATCCCTGGCAGTGTCCAAGGCCAGATTGGATGGGGCTCTGAGCGACCTGGTCTGGTGGAAGGTGTCCCTGCCCAGGGCAAGGGGCTTGGACTGGATGGACTTTAAGGTCCCTTCTAACCCAAACCATTCTGTGATTCTATGACCTTCTCTAAACAGTTTTGTTTTGCCCTGAATGTACAAAGTCAGGGAGTTTTGGGGAGGAACTTTGCCTCTGGCCCTTGCAGCATCTGCAGAGCCCATAGCAACATCATGCTGCATGGGGAGGCAGGCTTCCACCAGCCAGGAGGGCAGGAAAATGGGGGATACAGGCAAAAGAAGTTTAGTGTGGAGTGATGGAGCTTGGGGACCAACACAACATCCACAGATTGTAGGATGCTAGGTGGGTTGGCTCTGTGACAGCAGACTGGGATGTGTGCTTGCTGTCATGGGTGGAGAAAAGACAAGGTGTCCTTCAGGCAGAAGCAAGAGGATCCCAGAAAAATGAAATTTCTATTCACTATCTCCCAGTGCTTCTATGGAAGGTAATATAGGCTAAAGTCTACTTGTAGTACAGACTAAATCTACTGTAAAAAGAGGTGCTGTAAGATTTATGAGGCAGGGACAATTTTTTTTTTTTGTGCCGTCTAAGAAGAGTCCATGTCCTCCACACTACTGAAATAGTAATAATAATAATGATAATAATGATAATAATAATAATAATGATGATACTTGCTGGTGTGAAGATAGAGGAGTATGGGACTTATAACTCTTCTAACCTCCATCTTGCCAAGGCAAGTAAAACAACAATTCCTGTTGCATTGTCTAAGTAAAATTTGTTATCTTGACAAGTAAAGAAACAGAAAATAATTTGTTAGTGGATCCTATTTTGTAAAATGTTTGTCTGATAAAAAACATAGTGGGATACTATATTAATCTGAAGGCTATCGATGTTTATGAAGATGCCGCGGTGTATGTTGTGCACTCTCAGCTCCATCTAAATAATCTGAACGTCTTGATTCATTGATTTGTGCATTATGCTCATAAAGACATTACATTTGAACTTGATATGAAATAAAAGGCTTTGGTCAGTCAATACTCTTCAAGAAAGCACTTCAAAGATTTTATAAAAGGGTCACTGACCTGTACACTGAGATTGGACCTCGGCTGTCCAGGGAGGGACCTCTCCGCACTTGGTCTTTGAACCTGCCCTCTCCCTCTTTCCCAAAGCACCACACAAAGCAATAACTTATTACAAGTCAGTGTTTTCAACTGTGCATACAAGGAAAAACATCAAAACAACGCAGCTGAAAATAATCCCCTTTAGAGACGAGATTATGTTTTATTGTTTCTTTTACCAGGTGTACAGTGCTCAATATTTGGAATGATTGCTCTGAATATACGGGTTTAGCAGGCTTGTCTTCGCCTGTCTCACGTGCTTAGCAAGTGAGGAGCCCATTCTGCTCCACAGTTCTCAGGAATTTAGCTTTCTTCAAAAATAAACATAGATTTTAAATACATACATTTCAAGTGGAGACAGCAAGTGACAAATAACTTATTGGCCTTTATTAATCATTCCCATGTTTGCTTTAGTTCCTCAAAGATTTTGGGGTGTTATTTTTGGGTTTTTTGGGGTACTATTTTTTGTTATTTTTGAACCTGAACTCCTCCTCACCAGGTGTTACCCCAGATTTGGTTGGAAACATCTCTGATCTGGTGCCTTACCAAAATCCTTCCTGGGAGGAGCCGTCCTGGTTCTGACACCCCCAGCTTTGGCACTGTGGCACCAGCTTTGCAGTGGCTGAAGCACTGGGCAAATATCTTCAGCCCAAGTCTTTTTTAAAAAAAAAAAAATTAAAAAAATCCATTTGTGAGATTTTGCTAGGTCAGACTGGTTGAAAGCTTGATCCAGCTCTAGGGTTACCCAAAACACGCATCAAAAAGACGTAAGGTCACAATGTTCTTTCTGCCCAAGCATGGATGGTTCCCGCTCCGTATCGACTCAGGTGCTGGTGGCATCCTTCGGTGAGACATTTGTACACGGCCAAAATTTAGGGGCACTGCTGAGACAAAGGAGTTTGTTTGTAATCAGAATTCCCTTCAGGAAGTCTGTGATTCATGGGCATTTCTGAAAGCAGAAGGACTCTGTGCTGTTACTCAAAAGGCTAGGCTGCTGAGAGTTATTTATAAATACCAATACAACCGAAACAGTTCCTAACTTCAGGCAGAAAGATGCTATTCATCACATAATTCAGTCGGAAAATAACAGATCTGTCGGAAGCGGCAGCAAAATGATGGCATATTGATGCAGAATGGAATCTAGATGAAACAAGTGGTATTTTCCTTTTTTGAAATCAAATCGCAAAATGTAAAATAAGTAGGAATAAACAGCCAATCGTCCCAACACTGTTTTTTTTCCTGGTCAAACCATGCAAAAACCCCCTAAAACTCACAATGGAGCAACTTCCATTTTAGATCGGTTTCTCCTCCTCTCGCATGGTCTATTTATTTTTATTGGTTTGTTTCTCATTAAATCCTTCAATTACTCTGCAGTGTAAAATGGTGAAATTATTGGCATGTGCCACTTTCATCATGTATTTGAGTTTGCTTATTACACTTGCAGAAAATGCTTGAATGGTATTAGGCTCTGCTGTGGATTGAGACAGAGTTAATAAATATTATTTGGTGTTTTTTCCCTGAGAAGCACTGCTTTTCTTGATTGTTTTTTACAGTTGGATTGGGAATATTGATTTATTCACCACTGTTACAATAATTGTATACAAGGAACAAAAAATGCAGAGGTAACATTTCATCAGCTCAAACAGATTAATTAGTTGTAGTAGATTAGGCACAGTGTTACACAGAAAGATTTGCATTTAGAGGAAGAAAAAAGTTTTTTTTTTCATCTTAAAAAAGGCAAGAGAATTTAATAGAGATGTGATACACTGAGCTGCTTGGCTTATTATTCAATCAGTGTTTCCAAATGAGTATTAAAGGGCAACTTTAAATATTAACTCTTCTTTCTAAAATAAAAATACAGCATAATTGTTGAATGCACGGTGTGGGGAAATCCTTGCTTATTGTAGTTGTATGAGAAAAGTTTACTTGGTTTTGCATCCTAAATTTAAAATTGTACAGAAATGATGGATCAATGTGTAACAGAAGCACAGGCATTTAAAAATACAAATTTGCTGTCACGTATTCTGCCTGCGCAGAAGCGAAGATGTTGTTTGTATTTTTCTCTTTGTGCACAGAATTAAGGAGAAGCTGTGAAGAGGTAAATATTACCGTCTTTTGTGTGAGGTTAGCTTGGCCGTGCTACTGAAAATTATTCATTAAAGGTTATGAGGCATTAACGAGAGTTTTAAAAGTGTCCTGGTTGTTCCCTATTTGACCCTTTTCTGCAGGGAATTGAAATTTCCCAGTGCTCTGGACCACTGACACCACGAGGGTAATTAAGCCATTTCCCCCAAGGTTTCGAGCTTTAACATCTTGCAGTATTGAAATAGAGAAGAAAAACATTTTTTATCACTCTCACATTCTATAGAAATCTACAGAAAGCTACACAATGGGCCTTGCCTGACATGCTGATTTTCTTTTTAAACCATCTGTTAAATCATCCTGGCTTGCAACATATTAGACATTATAAATGCCCCTAATTTTTCAAAGCAGTGCACAAGGATTCAGCTGCTTGACTTTCAGTTTACGCCGTGCTATCCCACCCCAGCCATTGAGAGACATTAAACATACAGAGCCGGTTTCACAGCTCGGCTAATGCCGCTTTTTTGTCAGCCTGGCAATGCGGAGCATCTTTCAATCTGGCTTAAAGGGCCACTGGAGGGATGCTCCACTGTCGCAGCATCCTTGAGCGACATGGAGCTGCCACGAGCCCCCCCGACCCTGTTCCTGGCCCCCTCCTCACTGATGCCTACATGGTCCCCAAAGCTCTTGGTCCCCATTGTCCAGCAGCCCCGTGATGCCCGGTGTGCAGCTGCTCTGGGGTCCCAGTGCCATCTCCTGCTTTTCGGGAGCACCCTGGGGTGTGTTCATCGCAGTCTAGGAGGAGAACCAAAATCTATTAAATTGTGTTTGCAGCTGATGTCTGGTGGGGAATTGCAGATCTGGCCCCTGAGACCAATGCTGGGGCTGGGTGAGAGCCGTCCCGCAGGGCTGGGATTGTGCAGGGTGGTGCGGGAAGGATGCTTGGGGCACCCTGTGTCCCATAGCACCGGGAGCAGGAGCGCTGTGTGAGCCTCTTCCCACTTTGGTATATTTATCTTCTTTTAACCCTTCTCCAGGTGTTTTGGGTCTTTTTCCCAAGAAATGTATCTGTCGCAGGAATTAAAATTTGCTTGTTTGCCACTGCGGGCCACCCGTGCCTGGATGCTCAAGGAGCAGGGTGAGAAATGACCCGGGATCTGTCCTCCCCAGCTGGCAGGTACCGCTGCCTAGCGCGGTGCCGCAGCTTCATCCAGAGAAGTGCTGCAGCCTTGGATCGCAAATTAAAGGCCTTGTCAATACTGGGAGACATTAAAAAAATGAATGAAAAAAAAAAAGAATGAAATGTGGAACATCATTATGAAACCATACGTGCTGATTTCTCTGCCATATACCCTCAAGGATCCCAAGGAAGAATTGATAAAATTATTTCAATGAAGTCCAGCTCAAAAAGATGAAATCAGGTGTTTGTGAGGATGTTGAGGCAGCATCCAGCAGTGTGTGGCCGTGCTGAGCCTCGGCGTGGCCCAGAAGGCTTTGGCAGGCTCTGACACGATAAAGGAAAATCTCCTTGATGCACTGCGAAGGATACTGCCATTCTGAAAATAAGAAAACCCAGGTACACAATGAATTTCAAAGTCTCCAATAATGTGCTGGATGTTCCAACAAATGAACTTTTACTACCTAGCAAGGTACCACCGTCCTGCAAGTGAATGAAAAAAAGCAGTCGCATTTGCTCCAACTTCTGCAGCGTGAACCGACTTGATTTTTTCCCTGATTTGTAGCCTCTGATCCCGGGCCTGTACTCCCTGGCATTTTGTGAACGGGGGCAAGAAGGCATTTTGGGGAATTCTGCCACAAAGGAAATAAGTGGTAATCCTTTCGTCCTCCTCCACGTGATGGACTTACAAACATTTGTCAAAAGTTTGTTCCATCTCACTATATTTAACCTTCAGATGTGTCTTTCTACTAGACAAGGAACAAAATATTCCAGCTGCTCTGAAGGATAATCGTTAAGGCGATCTAACTCCAAAGATCAATAACATCTCTACAGGACCCTTCCAGAGTTTCTCTCATATCTTCTGTCTCATTAAAAATCATATTAAAAGATGCTATTGAGGTAAAGAGGGATTTGATAATTTCTTCGATATTATGGAGCTAGATTTATT
Source organism: Ardeotis arabs (assembly GCA_011801015.1). Taxonomy (NCBI): domain Eukaryota; kingdom Metazoa; phylum Chordata; class Aves; order Otidiformes; family Otididae; genus Ardeotis; species Ardeotis arabs. The sequence goes on along the minus strand of JAAGAY010148169.1, from coordinate 4,407 downwards.
AAACATTAGTTCATCTGAACAATCTTTGGATTAAGTAGCTGCATAATAATGGGGAGGTTGATATTTTTTATATATATTTAGGCAGTAACTAAGAATATCACTAATTACAGTAACTAGGAAAGGACTTTTTTTCAAAGATGCGCACTTCAGAAGATAGATCCACTCTCCTTTATGAAAAATGTTGATAGTTTGCCATGTATATCTGTTCAATTATATTGGATTTTTTATTTATAAAATAAATAATATCTCAGGGTCTCGTGAAGGCCATAATTTTTGCAAGAACAACCAAGAACTGATTCTTTAGCCATTTGAAAGGGGCACAGCAATTTAAATGCTGAGGTCCAAGAAATACAGCCAAACCTCTTCCTCTGCAGAGAGTTAAAGCGAACAGGAGATGGTACTTAAAATTTCTGTTGCTTTCTACGACGTAGAAAGGTTTCTGCATGTCTTAGGTCTGTTATTTTTTGCTTTCTTGGGTAAGATGCTGCAGACTGGGGCGGTTGGTTGACCCAAGAGAAGTTTGCTTCATGGACTGATTTCTTATTAAAAGAAATATTAATGGAAGATAGTGATGAGGAAAGATAGATGCGCTCAAAAAAAAAGCAGGAAGGGTCAAATCCTGCAGCCAAGGTTTTGTGCTTAGAAAAAACCCCTATCATAGCAATTTCTCCTCTTTTTACAGTGTGGTGGCTAAATTTGGCCACTGCTGAAAAATAGTTAAAATATAAATAGTATCAAGAAAAAGGAGCCTATGTCTCTGAAATACGCAGTGAGCAGGTTTGCTTTAGAAATCAATGACATTTTTACCTAATCACTTTTCAAACAAGACTACATTTTTGATTAAATCTTGTGCATGGACACAAGGCTCTAGCTGCTCTTCAAGCTAATCAAGTGTTAAACTTCAGACACGGGAAAATATTGTATTTCATTTCCACCCCTTCTTTGTCTGTGACATAGCTATAAAATTTCTGCTTTTTCAGCCTTACAACTCTCGCAGCCTTTGGATCTTTTTTGCACCTGTGAAGGTGTTTACTCAGCTATGAACACAATTATGACATGCAATAACAGTTGCCTTTCAAACAAGCATCTGGAAAGCCAGGGGTAGTGTTGATTCAGACAGTGGCAGAATTTGGAAAGACTGTTAATGATAAGAACTCTAATTTCTTTCGCTGTGTAAGAAATCACGCGCACACACCAAAAGCAAGCTGTTTAACGTCAGAGTTTTTAAAGCAATTGAAATACAGTCCCAACACATTGTATGAAAATACTCTTTGTTTTCATTTATTACCAGTTTCCTTCCAGTAAATACACACAATGACTGATATTGATGTCTAAGCTTCATTTATAACAATTACAGAACTGTACCTACACCAGATTTATGGGTTCATCCTTCTGTTACATCAAAGACAAAATGCTTCAAGGAACACCATTTGCATCAAGATCCCTAAATATTCAGAGAATCCTTTGGGGGGATTTCAGGTACTTTTAGTCGATGTCAGTAATTTAAATGTCCATAGTGTTTGGGAGCACATGCCTGGCCATCAGTCAGCGCGCAGGTCTTTCATCCCATGGCAAATTGTCCCACCATGAGGAGACCTTGTTTTGGAGAGCAGTATGGACGGGGCAGGCTGTCCCACCGTGAGGAGACTTTGTCACGAAGAGCGGTATGGACAGGGCAGGTTGTCCCAGTACGAGAAGACCTTGTCATGGAGAGTGGTATGGACAGGGTAGGTTGTCCCACTATAAGGAGACCTTGTCCTGGAGAGCAGTGTGGGCAGGGCTCTGCTCTGGGCACTCCTCCAGGAACAACCTGGGGATCTCAGGGAAAGGTGCCCCTCCAGATCTGCTCCATACATCAAATGGTAGCTTCAGAGTGGGGTCACCAGTCTGCCTGATCAGTCACTCTGCATCACTGCCATTTTTTCTGTTTGGAAATAAAGAAAAAAATGCAAACATTGCTGGCATGAGACAGAAGTCTATCCAAAAGACAAACCACCCAGGGTCTGTAATAACACTGTAAATATCCATAATATTTTGCAGGTTTTTTGTTGTTGTTTCATTTTGGAGGCTGACTAAAAGGAGGAAGAGGAGAGGTGCGAACAAACCCTGCAAACTGGGAAATCAGCTGCTCCAAGGAAGGGCCAAAGATGCCTTACAAACCCATCTCTGTTCTCAGCATCATATAGGCAGCAATTTACGGAAATACCTTGGCTGTGCACTTAAAGAGGTGCAGAAATGTGTCTCCGTTTGATATCCCTGCTGTGGAGCTGATCTGAATACAGTAGCTGCTCTCAAGGACAGGTGAGCGGCACAAACATCAGAAATTGAGCAAATTTTCCCATGTCCTAAACTTTCAGGGCTCAACTGAGATGGCAAGACGCATGGCGATAAGCCCCTATGTGTGTGAGGTTATAACTGAATTCCCTCAAATTACTCAGAAAAAAGAAAAAAAACCACAAAATTTCAAAAGAATTAAAAGGAGAAGAAGAATAGACATTGGTTCGTAAAGCAACCGTGAAGAGGATTTAAAAATACTGAGAGGAGTTTTGCCCAGCTGTGTAGGATAAAACTGTAAGTTCAGCAGAACAGAGCAGAGCTGATATGGAATAGTTTTAAATGTCTTTTCCCTCATAACTAGATTATTCAGTACAATGTCATTTGCTGCCACTGACATTTTCTTTAAAGTCATAAAGGCCTACATAGTAATAAAAGGGCTCAGAATAAAATTAGGAATATCATGTATAAATTATCTTTAACCTTAGCTTCATTTGGACTGTGACTTTTTAGACCTGATCAATTTTCATGAAACTATCCACATAAAACTGTGAAAAAATATTTGATCCTTGGCTCTCATAAAGCTCTTGTAACAAGCCTGGTACTTTCTTGATACTTAATAGTGCTGTTGGTGTCTGTCTCTGAGGGCAATTCTGTGAAACTAGGGGTAGTATCTCAGATTTAATGCAATTTTTCAGAGCATTGTTGTGGAAAACTTCTACCCAGATACGTGCATTCGATGTCGTTTCTACATAGCGCGCATTTACCAAATTTCCTGCTTAGTTTCAAAAAGCACACCGGCAACTTCAGGAGTGTTTTTCTCCTCCCCATTTCTGAAAAACAAACTTTTGTGAGATTTTTAAGGTTAATTTTTCGTACAGCCCCTCTAACAACATTGAGCTTGTGGTAGCAAAAGGCAGTTCCTAGTGTGCTCTGTAAATAGGAATGGGTATTGAGTCATGCAGTGCGTCTGATATTCTAACCAAAAAAGTTTTATACTCACATTGTGTTGTTCTGTGTAGCTTTTTAAAACATTTGGTATGTGATGCTGTGCACTCCAGAGGCACCTGGAGAAGAAGAAGAGGCAGCTTTGAAATACAGGGCAACACTTGTCCTCTGCCTGACAGGAAATTAGTTGCCAAAATATCTTGTCAGCCAAAATCTATGCTCAGAGGTGGTGGATGAGAAGATTAATCATGGCCCAAGGAAATAATAAAATACATGTTTTGGTTGAATTATGTATTTAAATTAGAGGCGGAGTGAAAAATACCAAGTGGCTCCTCAATGCCCTTGTGTTTACCAGACAAGGAGCTGAAGGTACGTCTTTCCAGGGGAAAGAATTGGCAAGTTGTGGCTTCTTTGACCTCGGATAAGCTGTTAACGTGTTTAAGGGATACAACAGAGTGGTACCGGCTGTAGGAGGTGCTGAGCGTGACCAGTGGCTGGTCCATGCCCAGGTGAGTATCTGCTTTGTTGAGGTTCAGGGTGGCTGCAAGCAGAGGGGAGCATCAAGGCTCCCTTGCCTGGCTGGGGTGCAGAAGAGAGCTGTTGGGCTGGTATCCATCCCAAAATTATTAATAGACACAGGTTTGCTCCTGAAGGAAGTAAAGTTGCTTTCAACTTTGTCTCTGAAACTGCAGGTAGGTAAAAATGCCCTTTTTCAAGGGAGGTTCTGCGTTAAAGTCCTCCTGATCCCTGGTGCTTTCTGATTGTCACCCTAATACCCATTGCTATGTCTTGTTCTGTGCTAAAATTAGAATTAATCGAGAGCTGGGTTGTAAGGTGTCCAGGTTAACCTTTTCTTGCATGTGTCATATTTTATGTACTAATAGAAATTCCTGTGAGTCGTGTATTTGGAGAGCCTGACAGCAGGATAAAAGCCAAACACTAAGCACTCTTGTTTATTTCCTGGAAAAGAGATTTCTAACAGAGAGGAGGAAAGGCCAATGAAGGAAATTAATTTCATAAATTTCTAGGTAACTAATGGTAATGATATGTGGTTTTAAATCTCTTTGAAGCCTGTCATACCTCACCACATATTCCTGTTGGGAGCAAGGCACGGTGCTGCGGCTGAAGGACTGACCTGGGGCTGAAGCCGTTGCCGTCCCCAATATTCCGTCCGGAGTGGTCACG
>JAAGAY010148168.1:48022-59759 GCA_011801015.1 Ardeotis arabs | reverse complement strand
AGCCTATAGCGCTGCCTGGGGTTGTTGTGGCCGAAGTGCAGGACTCGGCATTTGGTCTTGTTGAACCTCATCCCATTGGCTTCAGCCCAGCTCTCCAGCCTGTCCAGATCCAGATCATGTTGTTCTATGTAATGTCTTTAAGATACATTTGAATTTCTTCTAAAAATGTTTGGAAGACCACTTGCTGTTTTGTTGAGTAAATTTCAAAACTATTTCCAGCTACTATAGTAAAAAGAAAATTAAATGAATACACTATATAGCATGTTAATAAAGCAGTAAAATGTATTTTTTTCACAGGACGTCTGAATATAACACAATGAAAGCATGGGGTTTTTTGGTTGTTTTTTTTTTCATAATCCCCAGAATAGTACAATCCATAAGCAAACTGTTTTGGGGAATAAATTCCCTTTTAACTGTTTTACTATTAACTTAGGGTTACCAAAAAATCTCTAGCAGATTTTATCCACAAGACCTGTTAACTGTAAACAGTTTCAGGAAACAAGAAGGTAAAGGATAAACAGATGTACTAAGATTAAATTAGAAATGGAAAATCTTAAATCTCCTCACATGATGTCTGGCATTAATTCAAAGCAAGAAGTAGCTTACTGCTAGATCTCTACACCAAATTAAATTTAAATGCATTTTTCCTTTGTCTCTGTTTACCAGAGACTTTGTATGTGTGCATATGGGCTGATGTGTGCCAATGCATGTTGATATATTATTGCATAGGCAAGACCCATGATGGCCACCTCTGCCAATTGTTCTCAGCTTAGCTGAATATATATGACTATGTTATTCAGGAAGACTTCATAGATTTCAAGCTTTTCCTGTTTATAGCCCAGCAGCTAACTGTGGGAAAATTTTTGTGATTTTTCAGCTAACTCTAAAATAGATTATATTCCAGCTTTCAAATTCTTTCCAGTTTTCTGTCTTCACAGTTTAAATGCTTACAATTTTTTCTACCATTCAGATTGTTATGAGTGAGAAATACTTTCTTCAGTGTCCTTATACTCTACTTGGGGGGGTTGGACTAGATGACCTTTGAAGGTCCCTTCCAACCCTAACCATTCTATGATTAGATATCTGAAGACAATGGCAGAGCATTGAGTAAGATGGTATCTTTGTTCAATTTGCTTCACTGACATCATCTCTGCTCTCCCATTTGTCCCATGTCTTTCTGTTTATCTAATCCAGTTATTTGTGCAAGCTTTTAGTTTAATGTATCTTTCTGGTATATATTCCTCCTGAAAGCTTGTGTATACATGTGTGTGTGTCTGTATATGTGTGTATATATATGCTAATTGTGAAAGAAGATGGCTAACTTACACTCATTTAAATATTTTCATTTAAAATCATCCTGTTAAAGCTTAGGTAATTTATTGAATAGATTGATAATATTATTTTAATTGCTATAGTTATCCTTATTTTGTAATTTTTGCTCCAACAGTGAACACTCTGGATGAGACTCATCTTGTATACCCTTATGTAAATTGAGATTATTTCCTTCTGGAGATGTCTGTTTACCTCTACTACTGCAGATGGTATTTCAAGAACTAGCCTAGACAAGATATATAGGGGTTTTATTACTAAAGCTGGGAGAGATTAATTATTCCTAAACATCTCCCAGAAGAAACAAAAAAAAGGAAAACAAATGTCAAAACTTAATACAATTATTGTAGAATTCAAAAGGTAGATTCGTTAGTACCAATTTGGAAATATAAGGAAAAAATTTTAGAGATGCATTCTGAAGTAATATGTTTTTCTTCTTAAAAAAATTAGAGAATAAACCTTGTATGAAATTTTTAACATAAAATGACATACGAGGTTCATTTCCTTGTAAAACAGGAAATCTCTCTTAGGATATTCTGTTGTCAAAAAAACAGAAATCCCTTCTGGAGGTACAAGAAAAGAAAATGTTAATTAACATTAAGCTCTATGACAGTTTGCACTTCATAGCTTGACTTTTAATTTCAGTATTTACTCACAGAACACACTACATTTGCTCAGCCATATGACATCTTATTTCTATTACAAAGATAAAGTTACATTTTCTTTTACAAGAGCAAGTTTCTGAGGAGCAGTGCTGATAAAATTGGTTTGGCATTGAGAACAAGAAACTATCATGCTATGCTAACTAGCATTACTAGAATTCATGTGTTTGTAACCTAACTGATAAGCTATGTACTTCAGCGACTGAAGTTGTTCACAGCCTACTTACAGACTTTACTATTTAGTACTTTTAAAGAAAGGTGAGTATAAAAGAAAAGTCCTGCGAATAATTTTCCCCTTTACACAAGGGAGATCTGAAATATCAGCATTTTTTTTTTTTTCTTCTTAGAAGTAAACTAGACTCTGCTAGTCTGTATCTGCTTACAAATACCTCAAACCGTTTAGATTTTATTCTTGGTATTTCACATGCTTCTCATATTTAGAAAGAATTTCTGGTCTTCATATGTACTTTAGAATCTTATCTCTATTTAAAAAAGAAAAAAAAGGTAACTTTGAATGTTATTCCTTGTCTAAGCTTTTGCACAAATATTTTTTCTCCATAGTAAATATTATAATAACTATTGTTGTTTACAATTAGATGTGAGCACTGTTAGCATAGCACATGAGGAGTCAACATACATGATCCAGCTAAGTAGATGTCAAGTTGTAGTCTTGATCTTAACCAATTTTTTTTCTTCTTTCCCAGATGCAGTACTTGGTACTTCCTTTTGTTGAACTTCATGAGATTCCCACCAACCCATTTCTTCAGCTTGTCAAGGTCACGCTGAATGGCAGCACATTCATCTGGTGGCACCACTCCTCCCAGTTTTGCCTCACCTGCAAACTTTCTGAGAGTGCACTCTGTCCCATCATCTGGGTAACTAATGAACATGTTAAAAATTATTTGGCCCAGAATCAGCCCCTGGAGTACCCTGTTTAGAGTCTGGGATACAGTTGGATTTTTGTGATGCTGATCACAAGCCTCTAACCTCAGCATTTCAATTTTCAATCCACCTTCAAGTCCAAAGCACTTTAAGTGGAAATGATTATGCTATGCCAAAATAGCTTTTACTATCCCGTCACTGAAAACCTATTAAGTCATTATATAAAAAATCTGCTACAGTACTTGAAATTAACAGCAAGACTATGTCAATTGAACTTCTTTCTCTAAATGATCCTTTTGATCTTTTTTTTTTTTTAATTTTTCCTGAAATGTATAAGTGCTTTCTTGTGCTGAATCATTAAAACTAGGCTGTTTAAGCTACATGATACTATGACTAGAGAATGATAATGTCCTCTCCATAATAAAACAGAATCCATAGCCAGAATAGTAGAAAATCTGTTAAAAATATTCCTTTCTCTTTCACTGACAAAATTTAACACTGATGTTTGCATAGTGGAAAGGATACTACTTAAAAAAAGAGCTTAGGAAAATTTCATTTCAGTCATTCAGGTTCTCAGTGGGCTGGAGCTCTGTTGTTTCAGGAAGATAGTTTACTGTAGATTAGATTTTTAGGCTCCATAGGCAGAATTGGTTCTTATATTCATATTTACAGAATACTTGCTACATTTAATGCTTCTGGATGGTCCTACAGTGACATAAAAGGATAGCAAGTCCTGCTATAATCACAGAAAATTATTTCAAGTGTTTTCTGGCAAATTTCAGATTATTCTCAAAATTCAGTTAGTTACTGCTTTAGTATGGTAGGATTCACTAAGCCTCCTGCTAACAAGATAGTTATATGCCTGATTTTTCTTCTTTCTACTTGTTGTCAGTCCAGAGAGATGCTACCCGAAGGAGATGAGATATCCCACCTATACTATGAATGGTTCTCTTGACGTAAATCCCTCCCTCCAGTGAATATAAAAGTATATATAGAAACTTAAACTATACAAAGTATTTAGTGCCATATTGTAAATCTAAATGAATACACTCAGACGTCTATGTTTAAAGGTTGTTACTGAAAGCTGGTATCTAAGCGCCTATTATAGTCAAAGGAAATCTAGCTTTTTATACAACTTTTTGTACCTAAGCAGCTAATGGTATTTGAGATACCATAGGATATCCTACATGGATACCAACTGTTGTCCAGAAGTCTCTAGTCTTCTATATTGGTCTTTCATCATAGCTGCTATCCCCATTGTGAATGTCTCACATACAATCTACAAACCTGAACAATTTATTGTAAAGTATATATAAATATTTTGTGAGCTCAGTAGCTCTATAGATTCCATTGACTGTCATGGAAACTTTCACACTTAATACCTGTGTAAATACCAACAATGCAGATCCTTACATTTTCATGTCTACAATCTGGAGATAAACCCTAACTTAGAAGTGTGATTCAGTTCCCTAACAGCAGACATTTATAGCTATTTTATAGTACCTAGGATACACTGTCTGGCCTCCAGTGGCTGCTCCAGAAGGGCATAAGTCTCCTGTAAGTCCTACAACATATCTGCCAGCCCTTTGCAGATAGTTGCCTGGGATACCCTAGTAAATCTACCCTGACAGTAGTTGTCCATCTGTAACTGAATTGTGTGCCATTTTTAAACTAACTTTTAGGTGGTTATAATAAGGTAAGAGTAAACTCAGACAAGGTGATTTAATTTGGATTAAAATTAGCCATCAGGAGTAATACAGGAATCTAAAATGTTTACCAGTTATATCTACTGGAAGTAAACATGTCTACATGCTTTTCTGGTTTGAGACTTTAAGGCTGAATTCAGATCCTCTTTGGACTCCTGGAGACATTTTAGATGCATTTGGATATCATTCCTGACCTTGAGTGTACAGTCCAAAGGAGTACGAGATCCTGTCCCTCATAGCTCGAACGTTGCACGCTGTATGGGACTTCAATCTAGACATTAATATCTTTAAGTTCTCTGGTTGAACTGTTGAAACTTATTTACAATAAATTGTATTTGAGACTAATTCGCGACATCTGATGATAGTAAGTACAATGTCTGTTCAGTTAATTTGGATATATGAATTTCACAAATCATGCTGCCTTCCCATTAGCTGATAATGCATTTCTGTAAACAGCTGTCTCACAAGTTGCATTTTGAGTTCAAAAGCCAGTTACAGTTTTACAATTTTTTTGAAGACTAGGAGAGATTAGATCATCTCATCTGTTCTCCTGAATATCTCAAACCCATAGAACAATAATGGGTTAACTTTTAGAATTTGCCTAAGGTGTATCTCTCTAGAAATGTATCCAATCTAATTTTTTTAAACAATCAGAAATAAAAAATTCTTCACTTTCCTTGGCACTTTATGCTGCTGTTCAATCTTGACACTCACATAAAAACTGAAATTTTAAATTTAATTTTGGTTATAATGTAGTCAGCACATTCTAAGTATTATTTTCCCTGAAGTAAGAAGTACTTTAGCTTTCACTACCTGTGAATTTCTGTATATACAGTAATCAAGGCCTATTTTACCAGTAATTGAAGTCTCATCAATCTATAGATTCCATCACTGAATATCTCAGGATGTGAGTTGATATGTGATCATGAAAAGTACGTTTTTCTTTTTCTTTGCTTTTTTTTTTTAATTTTGTGTAGAAAATGCTAAGTAGACACTGCTTTTCTTCAAGAAATGGCTAATCCTGCTAAGTATGTAAGAATACAGTCAGTCAAAGGACCACTGTAGAGCTTCAAGTTTGTAATCCAGACCACCTTATAATGATGAAAAATACTCAGGTATAAAAGACTGTTATGATTCTGGTAAACTGTAACTGTCTACCTGCCTGCTTTCCAGACTGCTCCTTCCTTGCTGAAGAATGCAATTTGAGGCCCAGTGAGTTATTTCAGAATGGCATTTGAACACTCACTAAGTACCAAATATGCTACGGCCACAAAAAAAAATAACATTTGACACATGAAAGATAAAATACAGAAAGTGCTTTCAAATATACTAATATCTATATTATGCACAGTTGTATACAAGTTTTATAAAAGCAAAAGATCTTTCTGAAGGAAACAAGGAAGTCAGATTTATTTTCTCCCACACCTATCCTTCAGACGAAGTAGCAGAGACCAGAACTGTTCCAAACTCTGCCAGTTGAAAGCTACTTTGGTGTAATCACTTTATTCCAGATCCCTCATATAGAAGTAATGCTAGAAGGGATTTCAGTAACATTTTATGGTCTGAAAATAACAGGTACAAAACTGCAGCAGCAAAGTCCAATTCCACAAGCAGAAATTAGAGCAATCCAAAGGCACTGCTATGTTGTATAGTGACCTAATTAGGAAATGCTGAAGTGTGGGCCAGAAAGACCCAATGACATGAGGCTGCAAACCACTCATCTTTGAAATATGACTTGATAAGTTAGAATTCAGCTGCAAGAGTAGAAAAATGTCTGGAGTTAAAGTTCTACTAAGCTCAGCTGTGAGAATATTGTTCATTTCACTCAGCTTACAGGATTGCTACCATTTAGTCAAAAGGCAGACAATACATGTAAATTTAGAACAGGTAAAAGTGTTAATTTAAAACTAGAAATGCTTTTGTTGATGGCCCTTTGCTTAACCTGCTGTTATTTTCTATTTGCCTGTTCAAAGAAATCAAATACTAATGGTAATAGTGCTCATTATTATCTGGTGGGAGATAGCTCAGCTTTGTGATTAAGTGAAAATGAAATATTAAATTCTCTTGTCCATCATTATTTCAAATCTTTATTAAAACATTTAAATTGTTAATTATGCTAAAAGGGTATTTCAGTATTTATAACCTATCTTGCATTCATATTCCTGTACTTGATGATAAAGACTTCTTGTATAACTGGATGATCCACACCTACTCTCTTCAGGAAAGCAGATAAGCTTTTTCACTTCAAAGCATTTAATTATAAAGTTGATCATATTGCTTTAGTAAATCCTTTAAAGAGAAAAATAGAAAAGATGAAATTTTATCTTGAAAAGGAAAGTCTTAGACATAAAATAGGATACAGATGTGTAATTTAGGAAGAAAATAACCTGATAGTTCAAGGTAATTAATGAGTTTCTTATACTCTCTAATGATGACAATTATTACAACATCCAGAAAAAAAAAAAATCTTTACTATGCTATAAGCTATGACAGATAATGAAAAGCTGCTTCTAAAACATATGTAATTAGTAATTTTTAGTAGAAAAAAATGATTTTTTTCCATTAAAAATATTTTTTTCCATATTTTTTCACTTTAATTTGCATGTAGATACATAAACACAAAACCAAATGGAGTAAAGATGGAATTTTCCCTACAAATTTATTTACTCTACTTGAAAGGAAGATTAGTTTTTTTTTCCTCAATATAGTTGAATCAGATAATTGTGGGTCATCTTAAACCTGGGATTACCTTATTTCATGTGGTGTGCAAGTTCCTCTAGGGAGGATGAAGGAAAATACACCAGAAGTTGATTACTTCTGGCTTTCCCGTTCACTCGCTAAGTTGTGGGATGGTTGTGATTTTTTGCAGCTGTGTGAGCTCCTTGATTCTTATAAATGAATTGTGAAACGGTAGATCATTTGGAGATGAGAGGTAGGAATGCAAAAGTGAATTAAAGTGAATTAGGAATTGTCAGCAAATATAAGGACAGGTTACACTGAGTATTTTAAATATATATTTGTGTTCTATGCAGGGGGTTGAGGGGAATGGGAAAAAAAAAAAAAAAAAAGAAAGAGCAGATAGTTATGACCTAGGAGGAATCAAATCATGATGGGAGCAAATGTGTGATGAAAAAAAAAAACAAGAATAATGTAAGTGTTTACATATTATTTCAACATATAAACAGTTTGGTGCACCCAAAAGGGGATATTTTCAACACTTAGAGCAAAATATATGTGCTGAAAGAAGAGTTGGAAAAACAGTTACTAAGGGAAATTTCTGAACTGAAAGTCCAAGAAAGAGTATGAGCACAAAACCAGAATTCTCCAGCCAGAATTCAAAGTCAATATTGGTTAACTCGCACATATCATGCATCATAATGTTTTCTGTCCCCAGTGAAGAACTTACTTAGCTGGCATCCGCCTTCTGATTTCATTTGCATACTCCCCACATTCCAGTAGTATGTGATTCGATTACATAAAGATCACAATTATCTGCTAAGGTAAATGAGTGAGATGCAAATGGGACAGAAGTTTAGGTTGACGTGCCATCCAGTTACACTGTTGAAGAAGTGCCTGCAAACTCATAACTATAAAAACTTTAGGGAATGAAAAAAAATGCATACTACAGTAATGTTGGCAGTGATTACACTTACTATAAAATTGCAGCCGTATGAGATGTAGTTGTGTAAAAAAAAGCGAAAGGAGAAGTTACATACTATGATAACTGTTAGATATCAAAACGAAGAAGGAATGTCTAGCTGCTTAACAAAGAATTGGCTGAACTTTGCTTTGGATAGGAGATCAGTTATTTTTTTTTTTTTAAAAAAAAGATAAATGCTATCCTAGATGCAGCCAAAGGACATTTAACTTGGCAAAGAAAATAATTTTTAAAATGGATACTGATCTTGAGTTCTTACCTGAAGGAAAGCAGCCACAACTGCAAGCATTTGAAATAGTAGTGAACAAGCTCAATTCCAAGACTACTGAAAAATCTTAGAATGGCTTTTGGTAGAACACCATGGCTCTAACCCACATAAGGAAAACAAACAAGCTTTGTGTAACACTGGTTTATTGTGGGACTAAGAAAGCATGGAACTCGATAAATCCAGACAGTGTGACTAAAACACATAACAAATCTTGTAATTGGGTCCTGTGGATAAAACTGAAGTTGGTTTGTTTGAGAAGAGAAGTTGAAAACAGTGACAATTTTAGAAATAAGTAAGAAAGGTGAAGAAAAGTGTCAATCAGGAAAATGGTGAAGAGATATAAAAATGTAAAGACAATAGCAACAGAGCTCAAGAGAAGAAAACAGACTAACTGTAAGGAAATTGATTATATATTGATTACACATAAATAATTTAAAAAGGATTTTTTTTTTGTATAACATTATTTTAGGGAGTATCTTTATCTTATATTCATAGTAATCTTCTCCTTGGTTGGATACAATACTTGCTTTCTAACTCACTGTATCAGTCTGTCATACATGATGTTCTGGGGCAATGATCTCCACTGTCCCTATGCATTATGAGAACACTACCACCTTTTGTTGGTTTTGACACAGATACTTATTAGTGTCATTTTGTCAGCTACAATATTTTTACTAAAAAAAAAAATAGAGAATAAGTGTTCCCTATTCACATTCTCATATTCATGAGAAAAGAAAGAAAATCCAAGAGCTAATCAACTCCCTTTAGTAGGTGACCTTGTCTACAAGCCAAAGAATATTCCTTTAGTTGAAGTACTCAAACATTGTGCTTTTATCATAAGAAATTTAGATTAGAACCTACATAATTGGTCAGAATAACAGTTAATAGTGAAGAAAAAGCAGAGTCACTTAAATTTGTCAATATAATAGAGAATACAAAATCAGTAGTAGTAACAACTTTCACCACAAGTCTGCCATGTTTGTATGACATGGATGGTTAGAGGGTTTTTTTTTAATCCATTAGATCTAACTCCACCCAGTGGCTGTGAATTGTGATTTGATGGCAACAGAAATTTGGAGGTAGCTGATATGTCTTGCTAAAGTCTGTTTTTGTCATGAGAATGGCTCAGAGATTGATAATTTAATGTAAAGGATTTTACAACATATTTTTCTTAGAGGACAAGATGAAAGACTAATGGCTTAGATGTCAGCTCTTTGTTGTTTGAAAGCAATATTAAAGGTGGCACTGACTTTAAAAGCTCAGTCCAATTCCCATCAACAGCATAGCTTTGTTACCTAACTCATTTTGCAAGTTTCTCAAAAGGCAAACAAACAAACAAACAAAGTCCTCTCTTCTTTCTTCCTTATAGCCTAATGAAAAAGGTGCCACAGTTAGCAGCTACATGCAATAATTTAATGAGGGGTTCAGTTGCATAAACTGTGATGTCTAGTGGCATGTGAGATGACACCAGATTAATGGAAATCTACACCTTTCTGAAGCAGTATCTGGCAGGATCTCCCATAATGTCTGTATTTAGGCAGCTGAGTCCCAATTCCAAGTCTTCATTTTCCTCTGTTTTGCAACTTGATATACACAAATTTTACATCATTGATGGATTATATTACTTCAGGTGGTGAAGCCCTCTAGAAAACTCTACATTTTGGTCTATTACCCCTAATGATAATTGCACACTCTGCCCTTATCCTCTCTTCCCTTCATTCTCTCTACCCTGCCTTACACCTTTGCTTCCTTCTGTCCTCCTGTCTTTTTTTCTGTTACACTCTTTTCATATGGCGAGACAACCTAAGTTTTGCCCAAACCTTTTGAAGATAATTATGTCAACCCTTATTTTCCATGTCCAAAAAAAAATGCTGCTGAGACCTTCATTTGTTTCCTGCTGTCATATAGGTATTTGATAAGATTACATATGTTGGCATTTTGACTCCATCTATGTCAGTGTTGTCTTCTTTCTCATACCTGTATGATAGATTATCCTCTACTATCTACTGTTACCTTAAACTTTTGACCAGAACTTTAGGCCTTGTCTTTTCCTAAACAGTTTTTAGAAGGCCTAGCAGCTTCTTATCCGTGTTGCCTTCAGAGCTGCTGTCTACAATGTATCAGTGAAGAATTTTAAGATCTTCCTGTTGATCTCTTTCAAGTTATTGTAATCAACCTCTGTTACTAGGTATTCTGTTACATCTTTGTGTTCCTGAGAAGGTGATCTTTCTAGATGAATCATGAGCAGGTAATTTTATTCTGAAGATTGCTGCAATTGTTCTACAATTGCTATAATCTTCCAAATCACTTACACATACACATTACACATAAAACATTTCTCCACTGTTCTACACATGTCCTGGTTTTGGCTGGGATGGAGATAATTTTCTTCCCAATAGCTGTTGAGTTTTGGATTTAGTATGGGATTTCGTATGTGTAGAATGTTGATAATCTACTGATATTATTAGTTATTGCTAAGAGATCAAGAACTTTTTTTTTCAGCTTCCCAGGTTTGGCCAAAGTGCAGGTGCAAGAAGCTGGGAGGGGTACAAGCAGTACAGTTGACCCAAACTGGCCAAAGGAAGTATTCCACACCATAAACATCATGCTCAGTATATAAGGGGGCTGGCCAGCAATAAATTCTCTCTCCCTCTCTCTCTTGGGAAATTGTGGTTCAGAGATCACTCTCAATTCTGTTCCATGATCACTGCTTGGGACAGGCTGTATCAGTCATCGGGTCATCAGGCAGTGAGAAACTGTGCATCATTCATTTTGTATATTTCATCATCCCTATATTTTATTATTTCTATCATTATTTTTTTTAATACATATTATTATTGTTGTTGTCTCTTGCTGTGCTGCCCTAGTAAACTCTCTTTATCAAAACCCAAGAGTTTTCCTTTATTTCCAATTCTCTCTCTCCCATCCCCTCTGGGGGGAGGACAAAGGTCAGCAAGCAGCTGTCTGATACTTAGTTGCCAACTGGTGTTAAACCACAACAACGACACACTAAAGTGGGTTTTGTGTGTGTTGTGGTTTTGTTTAGTGAGGGGTTGCCTAAGGTGGAAGCTTCTGTAGGAAACTGCTAGAAGTTGCTCCCCTTTGTTTAGTGGACTCGGCTGGGCCTAGGGCGGACCCGCTGCTGGCCAAGGCCGAGCCGATTGGTAGCAGAATGTCCCGTGATAACGCCTCTGCGATAACGTATTTAAGAAGGAGAAAACAAGAAAAAAAA
>JAAGAY010148168.1:0-48002 GCA_011801015.1 Ardeotis arabs | reverse complement strand
GTGAAGGACTGTGGCGTATGGGTGGGACCCCACACTGGAGCAGGGGAGGAATGTGAGGAGTTCTTCCCCCGACTATGAAGCAGCGGCGTACAACATCGCGTAATGAACTGACCGCAACCCCCATTCCCTCTTCCCCCCTGTGCCGCTCGGGGCGGGAAGGTAGTGGAGATAATGTTAAGCTCGGGAAGAGGGAGGGGTGGGGAGGAGGTTTTTTTTTTATCTTGTTCTCTGTCTCATTATCCTGCTAGTTTTAGTAATAAATGAATAGTTTTCCCAAGTCGAGTCTGCTTTTGCCCGTGACGGTAACTTTAAGGATTTTCTCCCTGTCCTTATCTCAAACCTCGAGCCGTTTTTCTCCTGTTATCTCCCCCTGTTCTCTCAGAGGGTGGGGGGAGTGAGAGAAAGACTGCGTAGTCTGGTCCCCATCCGGGCTGAACTATGACAGTGTGTTTTTTCTTTCTCCAGCTCACACACCTACATACACCTCATATTTGCATTACACTATTAGATCATTGCCTTTTACTCACGGCAATGAATGGGTCCTATGAATGTAATAGCTTTCTGCAACTTTCCTTTTTCTTCATTCATCTTATATATATAGCAGAGTCCTTACTGTGTTCTTTATTGTTACCCTCAGTATCTATCTCAGATGCTTCAGTTTACTTTCCAAACCAAGTCTGTCTTTGAGGACTTGTTTCCATTCTATGACATCAACAAACATTCATTTTTCTCTTTTGTCACATCTCTATCAGAACATAAGCCTGAATTAAGGCAAAACAAAGGTCTAGAACTGATTATCTTCTTTCTTGTATGCAAATTAGACTCATGCTGCTGACTGGTTGTTGTTTCCTGACTTAGGGAATATGATAATCCATCAAATTTCTGTTTTCTGTATGTTATGTCTTCCAAATGATCTCATATACCATTTTAATCTTTAAAGGCTCTTTTTCTTTGTTGTGATTTAGCCCCAGTAGGCAGCTCAGCCTGACACAGCCACTCAGTCACTCCTCTACAGTGGAATGGTGAAGAGAAACAGAAGGGTAAAAGTGCAATGACACATTGATTGAAATAAAGACATTTTAATAAGTTAAGCAAAAGCTATGCAGGCAAGCAAACAAGAGACATTCCTTCATTACTTCCCATTGTCAGGCAGATGTTTAGTTGTTTCCAGGAAAGCCAGGCTTCATCGTATGTAATGGTTACTTGGGAAGACAAACTCCATAACTCTAAATGTTCACCCTTCTTTGTTTGTTCCTCAGCTTTTATTTTTGAGTATGACATTATATGGCATGAGATATCCCTTTGGTCAGTTGTGGTCAGCTGTTCCAGCTATGCTCCTTCGCAATTTCTTGTGCACCTCTGGCTTACTTGCTGGCGAGGCAGCATGAGAAGCAGAAAAGACCTTGAAACTGTGTAAGCACTGCTTAGCAATAGCTAAAATACTGCTGTGTTATCAACCCTGGTTTTGTCACAAATCTGAAACATAACAGCAAAGGGGCTACTGTGAAGAAAATTAACTGTATCTCAGCCAAAACCAGGACACATTTTGAGCACGCTTTCTTGAGTGTTTGAGTGGAACTGTGGAAAAATATTGTGCCATAGAAACAAGTCAGTTTCTAAACCAACGTTTCTGACAGTAGAGAAATTAAAAGTTTAAATCTGGCATTAATTAAAAGATTTAAGAACTTAGTAGGAAGTTTTCTGTACAGTTGCAATATGTATTAACAGGAGAGGTCCATAGATATAGTTTCAACCCCATAGTTTCAAAGCTAGAGGCGGTAGAATTATTATTGTAATATTTAATATATTTATAGGCCCTATATGCCTTCAATTTATAGACTGTAGAAGACAAGAGGTGAAGAAAACCTTCTGAGATTGTTAATAGGATTTTGTGGAAGGACTGAAGCCTAAGCACTTCCTTGCCCTCCTCCATGACAACAAAAGCTCTTTACATTTTATAAAGACTAGGAAAAATATACGTTGTGATTTTTAGAAGCTGAAATGGGAAAAAAAAAACCAAACCTTCTCTTTCATGTTCTGTTACCAGAAGAAGGAAGATACTTCAAAACTGGAAAGCTACCCAGGGGTCAATTTGTACTCTTCCAAATAAAAGCAAAATTCCTCAGAGCACAGCTCAATTAAGCAAAATAAACTTTGTGATGCAGAGATATATATCAGGACTGGTCAAATTTAGAATCAACTGAAAGAAAAAAGATGGCATTTCAGCATGCACTTCTTCTCATCTTAAAGTGGAAATTTAAATAGATTAGATAAATGTTAATCCAAAAGTACAATTTTCCCCACTTAATTCAAAAGGAGTTTGTAGTAGTCAGCTCAGATATAGGTAATAGTACAATACAGCATGCAAAGTTAGGAAAAATTAATCCTCTC
This sequence comes from Ardeotis arabs, assembly GCA_011801015.1. Classification (NCBI taxonomy): domain Eukaryota; kingdom Metazoa; phylum Chordata; class Aves; order Otidiformes; family Otididae; genus Ardeotis; species Ardeotis arabs. The sequence continues at coordinate 45,611 of JAAGAY010148168.1, read as the reverse complement.
CTCTGACTCCAGATTTTTGCTACATCCACCATCTGTTGTGCTTGAAAAATTGTTCAACTACTGAAAAAAAAAAAAGAACATGAACAGATTTCATTTCCATCTCTTCATGAACATTACGTTGTTTTTTTCTGTGTCTGTGAGAACCTTGGAAGGTCTCATAATGTATAAAGCTCACTTTTGAGGATCAAGCCTCTTTATCATTAATAAAATTTCTATCTCACTGTGAACTGACAGAAATACATTAAAGTCTGTTATATGACTGCATTTTGTTCTTATGCAGAAACAGGTCTGAGGGTATTTCACTCCCATAGACTCAAAAAGCCTATGAACAGATAAGAGAAATTCACAGCTTCTTAGGGATGCATGACAATGATTCAAATACTGCAATGACCGGGAAAAAGTTGACAACTGTTTCTCACAATGTCATTGGCTCATGATAGCAATAGTAGCATGTGGAAGAATTACCAGAGAATAATTGAAGCTGCAAATGAGACATACAGGAGGTGTTTTGTAGACACAAATCAGAGTGCTATTGGAAGGTCAAAAGATGAAAACCTGAAGTGTGTTTTCCTCTTCTTTTTTTTCTAATCTTCCTTAGGCTTTTTTTTTTCCTTTTGTCCACTCTTTGTCTAAAAGATCATAAAGCAACATAAATAAATAATGAAAGATGTCCAAGAGATTCTATGAACAATCTGCTTTCCAAAAGAAGATCAAAATATCTTTCAAGTATTTTGTTTATATTGAAAGGTACATTTTAAAACAGAAAATTCCCATTCTTTTTTTTTTTGTACCACATATAGATAGACACATAATAAAACATTATATACACAAATATATATATATGCATACATATATGCATATGAGTCTATGGGAGTGAAATACCCTCAGACCTGTTTCTGCATAAGAACAAAATGCAGTCATATAACAGACTTTAATGTATTTCTGTCAGTTCACAGTGAGATAGAAATTTTATTAATGATAAAGAGGCTTGATCCTCAAAAGTGAGCTTTATACATTATGAGACCTTCCAAGGTTCTCACAGACACAGAAAAAAACAACGTAATGTTCATGAAGGTCCCTTCCAACTCTAACCATTCTATGATTCTATGATTCTATGATATATATATATGTACATATAAATATATTGCTGACCTTCTTCATAGTCTGTAGTAATTGTTAAGCTACTAAACTACTTCTAATATTGTGCTGGTGACATCAAATACTGCTAGGAAACATAAATAGTTTTGTATTATAAGTTTATTATAAGACTGAAGTTCTTAAAAACTTGTAAATATATAAGCTCAACAGTAATCAAAGGCATATGTGTTAGATCCAGGTATCAAAACCATTTTTCTCGCAAAAAAAAAGATGAAAACTAAATAGATACCAAAGGCTGATTATTTATTTAGATTAATTTGAGCCTTGGCTTTGACCCGTATTTATTCGCTGCTCTCTCATGCTGTCAAATACTTCCCAGCAGTCTCTTGCTTGTCAGCATCCAGTATATGGCTGGTTCCTTTGCCAAACTGTTGGGGGTGAACTTTTCCCCCATGGTGAGGCTTATCTTCGTGCTGCTGCTGCAGCTCTGAGTCTGTTGGAAGCCTTGTCTAGCTCCAAATCCAAGGATTAAACCAAACATAACAAGTTGCTGAAAGACCACCACACTGTTACATAAGTATGCATATCTCATGGTATCACAGGAACCAAGACAATGTAGTTGTTATTTTGAAAAGCCAAATAGATAATACCATCTGAACATGTTAGTGAAAGCTGAAGTATATTAGAAAAAAATTAGGAGTCTTAACAGAGATGTAGCTTTGAACATATACAACAGGTGACATTGATTTTGTAAGCTTGTTGCGGTATCAGTTTTTCCTTAATTTCCATGGGATATAAGCCCCATACATGTAATAACTGAAATCAGCAGCTGTGTGAAAGATGAGGGTGGTAGAACACTGGAACAGGGTGCCCAGAGAGGTGGTGGATGCCCCATCCCTGGAAACATTCAAGGCCATCTTGGATGAGGCTCTGAGCAACCTGATCTAGTCGGGGATGTCCCTGCTCCTTGCAGAGGGGGTTGGACTAGATGACCTTTGAAGGTCCCTTCCAACCCTAACCATTCTATGATTCTATGATTCTATGACTATGGGAGATTTTTTTAGCTGTTACTTGTTGTTCATGTATGGCTTTCTGAAATATTTTACTTTTTTTACCTGATTGTACTATACAATATATTTTAGGGCAGTAGCCTGGATTTAAACTCTTCTCCTGAATATCTAATTTTGAAGTGGAGAAATACCAACAGAGAAAGAATTTGATTTCTCCTGCCTTTAGAATTTTCTTTTTTTTTTTTTTTTTTTTTTTTGGGAAAAAAACAATAACTTAATAAGCAAAATGCCCTTTACAGAAGAATTGTGCTGTGGTTGTCAACTATGTTGACAGAAAATTGGAGTTCTGTGTCCTGGGTGAATAGGCTAGCCACAACACGTTAGTTAAATAAGCTGGATTTTTCCTTTTTGACATGTGATTTTGTATAGCGTCTGCTTTTGAGGATGTAATCTAACTAATGATGACCAGATCAAGGTTCAGGGCCACATCAAGGTTCAGGGCCACACACACACACACAGGTGAAGAAATATTTTGTCTGTTAATTTCATTGTAGTTGTAGATATGAGCAGAAACTGAACTGCTTTGTGTAGATATGAATAAAATACCACTGAACATGCCTACAAATATTTTGATCCCTGAGGAACTCCAGTCCTGAAAACATGAGAGTTAATAGTTTTTAGCTGCCTTCAAAACTATACTGAAATTCCTAGGATAACTATTTTGTTTGTAAATACTGAAAGTGTTTACAAAAGCAGGCCAGCTCTTGAATGTCCTAATACTTTTGTTGAAGTAAGTTGTAGGGATTGATATTTTTAACAGCTCAGGCCAGCTTCTTTTCCCTGATCCTATTATAATTCGAGCATAACTCTAATACTATTTCCACAACTGTAAGCATGACACAACTTATACCCCCAGCTATGCAATTGCTTATCTTATTTGCGTAGCAGATTAATAGAAACATATTGCAAAATCAGATAGCTGTCATTTTTCACAAACTGAAAATACCTGAGGCTCATAACTGTGGTAATTAAATAATTCTCACAAAATGTTCATATGATTTAGAAAATCAAGTTCTGCTTAGTTTTGTTTTTCTTAAGCCAGGGAAGAGACATGTTAAGGAAAGGTTGTTAATATTTTACATATTGTGTTTCCTGTTTCTTGACAAACTTTCACTGAGGCAGGTAGCTCTGATGTGGTCAAACAGGTCAGATACTGTAATCTCAGAAAAAAAAAAACCAAAACAAGGAAAATTCTTTTTTTTCGGGGGGGGGAAGGTTAACTATTTCAATAAGGAAAGGTTTTAAAACTGGGCTTCTATTTATATTATACAAACTCTGTAGGACTGTCTGCATATTCAATATTGTTTACTCTGTGGTTAGATCATGAAGAATTTGCCCTATCATGTGTCCTTGCACAGTAATGCAAAAATTTATTTGCCCTATGCTTAATCATAGAATCACAGAATTGTGGAATGGTTAGGGTTGGAAGGGACATTCAAAGGTCATCTAGTCCAACTCCCCCTGCAAAGAGCAGGGACATCTTCTACTCGATCAGGTTGCTCAGAGCCTCATCCAGCCTGGCCTTGAATGTTTCCAGGGACGGGGCATCCACCACCTCTCTGGGCAACCTGTTCCAGTGTTCTGCAACTCACATTGTAAAAAAATTTGTCCTAATATCCAATCTAAGTCTACTTCCCTCTGTTTTAAAACCATTACCCCTCGTCCTATCACAATAGGCCCTACTGAACAGCCTCTCCCCATCTTTCTTGTAGGCCCCCTTGAGGTACTGGAAGACCGCTATAAGGTCTCCCTGGAGCCTCCTCTTCTCCAGGCTGAACAGCCCCAACTCTCTCAGCCTGTCCACATAGGAAAGGTGCTCCAGCACCTTTCCAATATATAATGACTATAATAGTCATTATATATTCAAAGATTCAAGGTAATGCAAATATTATTTAAAAAAACCTGAAGAAATATCCAGAAATTTGGAGGTTTTCTACTCTTTCTCTGAACTTTGCTTACAAGTGCTACTTACTGGAAGACTGATGAGCTGTCCCTGAAATAGCTCTGCACTGCAGTGTGAAACAGATGTGGGACTTTGTCTTTAACTTTACATTTCCTGAGGTTGTCAGCTTCTGTGAGTTTTCTTTTTTGTTTTGACTACCTCACACCATCTTTTAAATATGTTCATTACTTATTTAAAACTTTTTAAAAATGCATGTTACTGAGTTGAAAAACTACTCTGAGTTACAGATGTGAAAATTCAAACCAGGAGATAAATTCTAAGCCTCAAGTATCTTCAACAATTTGTAGAATTCTAGGCAATCTAGGGACATAAACTGATTAATGTTTAGCTCTATATAAGAAACAGGGGGAAAAAAGGACTTATTCCCACTGTGACTACTGTGTGTGGTAGAAACAGGTTCTGTGATAGTGCTAAGTACATGGCAGAAGAAGAGAGAAGTGCAGTGAAACTGCAAATTTCACTCTCTTTCATTCTTTTCTCACCTACCTGAGAGCAGGGACCAGATTGTATCTACTTAAAAGGAAGTTAAAGGTGTCAGTGCTGAACTAGGTTATCTAAGCCACCCTGGGGAACTTCTCAGATCAGCCTTAAATAGAGAACAAGTTTAAAACTGCAACTTATGGTTTTTGTTCCTGCTTGTTTTATACAATACTGAGACAAATGAAATTTCAGCAGCATTACTTACAACACTGTGTGAAACAATAAACAATGTATGGCTAAATTAGTAGGCATTTCAAAAATGAGAGTTTAATCCAGCAAAGCACTTAGAGTTTTAAAATATTCCATGGATGTAGAAGTTCAAGAATGCCATGCAGGAGTTTTCTCTAGCCTACTAAGTCGACTCTGACCCTGATCATTTGTCAAGGCTCAATTTAAATTTTCTAGTATATAAAATTATACTGTAGTAAAACACCACCGCACCCATCTTGTCTATAGCGCAGATTAGAAGAGCAGTTGCCTCCCGTGAAAAGGCATAACATAGTCTTCCCTTCACATAGCTTGCCAGAAAAGTCCAAATATCTAGCCAAACTTAGACCACACCTCACTCACCCAGGCTACTGGCCAAGCCAGTAAGACAGTAACAAGATAGTAATCAGGAAGTGAGGAGTTCAAGTCTTTCTCACTCTAAAATGATTTTGCAAAAATACTCTAAGTCTCAGTCTTTAGACTGCTCTGCATAAAATTTGTCCCCACAATTCTTTTGGAAACTAAACCACTGGACTATAAGAAATAGATCCAGCAGAATAATATATAAGTTCTAAACTAGCTGTGATTCCGTTTTGAGTGCTTGCTCAGCTAGGATGGGAAATAGGGCTTGAAACAGGTAAAAAAGCATTTTATTCTTTGAAATGTTGCTGAATTTTTCTCAAGTGCTTCTCTAAAAATACAGGAAAAGTACATCCATTTGTCATGACTGTTATTACCTCTAAGCTGTCATTAAAAAAAGGTGGACATCCCACTTAATATCTGGTTTTGCCAGCACTCTGGTTTTACGTGGAAGACTTAACACCTCGACTGAAAGATGTTTCTAAGAACTGTGGGAATCCTATCATTCTCAAGCTAAATGGGGTAGCATCTGCAGTAATAGGCAGGTTTAGAAATCACATGAAACTTATTATTTTCTGGATCTTGGATTTTTAAGCATCTAAGTCTTTTTTATCACTTTCTTTGAAATAAGGCTGGTGTAGATATCTCAGCAAACAATTAACTGTGTGTTATAAATCTCAAACTTGTTGTTCCTTCTTCCTAATATAGTCTGCATTACTTGTAGAAACCTAAATCAGCACTATCAAAATTTGATTTCCAGAACTGGATAAGTCACTTTTAGCCATTTAGACTCATACTCAACTTCTCTTTTAGTACCTAACTTCTTGCTTAATCCCGCAGCCCACTTAGAATTTATTCCCACTGTTTTCAGTCCAGGTCTTCACACATATGGAAGCTGCAGAACCTTCGGCAGAACAATGCTGTGTGTTAAGTTAAATCTTTAGAAATGTAAACTAATATCAATTATTCTTCACTAAAGCTATAGATGTTTTATTCAGAAAGCTTTTTGGTTTGTTAACAATTGATATCACACATCTAGTTTTGAAACTGAACATAAAGATTTAGTTTAGCTGTTCTCTAAAAAAACCTACTATGTTGTTCACATTGTTTTAATTGTTATCAGAGCTGCAATCACAAAATAAACAAAAAAAAAGAGGCTTTCAAAAAACCATCAGGGTATGTGCAGTATGACCTTTTCTGTAAGCACTGGCTGAGACAAATCAGAAACCTCTCAATTATATATGAATTAAAAACTGGAGAAAAACATGTAAATAAGTTGCTGATACAGAACTGAATGTTAGCTTTGGCAAAGGTTAGTTTGCACCGCTTCTAGTACATTTTTAAAAATAAAATTGTGTTCAGTTTTCCATGGCAGTCAGAGAACAGCAGTCAGTTCAAGCAATTATTAGTGTCTGGTAGGGTCTCTCTTCTAGATAAGCAGGTGTCTTGTTATAGTTGAGTACAACCAATGGAAGGCAGGAAAAAAGGATAGGCCATCTGGCTACTTTGCAGTGTGATGATACACTATTGGAGTCTTGTTCTAAACCCTCACAACTTGTTAGTGAGCACAGAATTAGGAATATCAGGCCCAAATGCTTCAAAATTAGGGGAATTTAGTTTAGCAGTGATGTTTACATTAAACTTTTTTCAACAAAAGCTAGTATAACAGGGTATAGAGTTATTTCAGTTCAAAGGAAAAGCTGAATAGGCTGTTGGAGAGTGATTAAAGAAACTGTATTCCCAACTCTAGAATTATGCAAATAAAACCATTTTTAGCATTCATTGGGTGCACAAGTCATATTTAAGGATAAAAATATGTCTTAATCCATGGAGAATTAGTTCTGTAGAAATAACTGGCAAGAAGACATTTTTTAGAATATTCTAATTTATCCAAAGTAAATAACAGTTAAACTATAAAATACACCATGTATATCTGAGAATGTTCAGGGAATTCTGTTTGCCTTGAAGACATATAAACACTTTTTTTTTTCCAGATAGTTGTGGGGGTTTTTTTGGAAGCAAGGTATTTAAAATTTAGGATAAACTTGCTAAAGAACAGAAGTATTTATTTTTTTTCTGACAAGGGGATCATTTTTTCTAAAGTGTTCTCTCACGTTTTTTTTTTCCTTTTACAGGGTTAGATTTCAGTTCACCACAAAATAACTGGTTAGCATGCTGTCTGCTGTCTCAGATGTGATGTCTGAAATTAAAGCCAGTAACAAGCATCTTGTATTAATTGCATTAATATAAATGTATATGAATGTCAAGTTTTATGTTTTGAATGTAATGTACAGCTCAATATTTGAAAAAGATGAAAATGAAATGTGAATAACGCCCACTGAGGCAGAAAGAATGTTTTAATATACAGTTGACAGCTTTCTAAGCCCCAAAGAACTCTCAAGGTGGAGCTGAGCCATAAAAAAAAAGAACCAGATTGTTTGCCTAAATCTGGGTCTTATGAGGTTTTATGTGGCACAAAAAGACTGATACTGACCATGAACCTATTGTATTGTGAGCTGGATACAAAAGAAGAGACATCTTATGCACCTGAATTTAGCGTATGTTGACTAATTTTTTTTTTTATTATTTTTCTCCAGAGTTTTCATCTGTTTCTCGATAGTCTTGTAAATGTCTTGTAAATGTAAAATTACACAGTGCAGATACAAAATTCTCTTTTACTAATAATAGCTGTCTATGTAATTATTAGCTTTGGTTATGTAACTAGAAAAGTAACTGATTTAAAATTCATTTTCTCAAGAAAAATATATTTTATATTAGCAAGAATATAAATTCAGAAATAATCTCTGAGTTGATATTTATTTTGTTAAAATTCATTCATTACTTTCACTTGACAAAATCACTACATTCTACAAATATAAGAAATCATATGCTTTTTGTTTCTTTGCCTTGATTTGGTGATGTGACAAATATAACAAAGAGAATGCAAGAGTAACATAATTTGATTTTTCTCTATTTGGGAAGTCTAATATAAATGTAGAATTTTTTTATCAATGTCTGTCTGTAACTATAGCAACAATATTAACAATAAACCAAAACCAATATATCCTTCATCTCGCTGACAATTATCTTGTTCATCTTGCTTGCTATTACTCTTGCAATTATCTTGCTCTTCCGCCTCTAGCACCTTTCCAGAGAGAACTGGCTGCTACTGAAGAGACTTGAAATTGTGACAGCCTATTTCACCTCAAAGTTGGAGCAAAGGTACATTAAACTTTATTCTATGGCATTACAATCTACAAGTATACATGGTTTTCTGGTCACACATATTTACTCATTCCTTTAAGTGACGATGTTACAATTTAGTTTCATTGAAAATCTCCTTACTCATAGAATTATCCTCAGTAATGAATTTACTGTAAGAAATTAGATACACATGAAAAAATAATTTTTCTTCTAGTTGCAAACTAAATGAGCATACTTTTCAAATAAGTAGAGGAAATTATACAAAGCATAGCTGAGAAATCAAACATATGTAACTTAAAAATGCAGGAAAATTCTTAGCCTATGTTTACTATTCAAGAAACTTCAACGCAAACTCAGTTTGAAGCTTTCCTCCAAAACCAAGGGCACAATGTGCACTTACCAGACTTACATATATCTCACATAATCATTTTTTGGGGACTGTAGGTAAATATGTTGCACATAATTTTATAATAAAGGACTCTCAGATGTTTATAACTTTATTGTTCCTTTACCATTTTGCAATAAACCACACTACTGTCAGAAGTCAATTCTCATTTTATTTATTATGGCTAGCTAGAAACCAATAAATAAAAATATTTCAAATCTCTTAAACACTTTTAGATTGATGAATCCACTTGCTGAAGTTCTTGCCCTTTGATTGTACATCTCAATCTTTGCAATGTTTTTTTCAATTTTAATTTGCTACAGATTGCCTTGGCTCAAAATGTAGTGTCCTGCTATCATGAACAGACTTGAAATGATAAGTCGGACTCAATAGATCAGCTGAGAAGCCTGTTTGATCTTTAGATGTTATTATGAGTTTACCTCATAAATGGGTGTCTTCTGAACGTCCTGTTGGGTTCAAAGGTGCAGGGTGCTTTGAGAAATGTGAACACATTTTCCTGCATTTTCTATAAGTAAAAGTAATGTTACTGTTATTTAGTTATGAATTTGAACCTCTTCTGGCCCTTTTATTACTCAAAAGGCAGAACAAAGGATGGAAAATATAGACTTGCCAAGCACTGAACTTGTGGAAGAAATAAGGAGGAAAAGAACATTACAAAAGAGGACTGAAAACTAGAAGAAATAGAGAAAGAGATCTAACAAAAAAAAATATATAGGGAACAGAAATGCTCATAAGACAAGAAGAAATTGGAAAAATACTGCATAACAGGATGATGCAAAGTATAGTGTGGAAGAGACATTATGTCATATATGATGTTGCATAACTTGACTTCAGCAATGAATTTACAGAATATCTCATATTATCCTCATAGGAAAAATCATGAATCATGGACTGGATAAATGGAAAATAAGCTGAGCAGAAAACTGACTAGACCGTTGTGCTCAAAGAGTGGTGATCATTACTACAATGTGTAACTGATAGAAGTCTAGCTCATAACTAGTGCATCCCCTCAGGGATCAATACATGAGCTACCGCTGACTAATGCCTTTACTAAAAACTTGAATGATGGCATGAAGTGCACTCTGAGCAACTTCGCAGACTACCAAATAAGAGGGAGTAGTCAGTATGCTGGAGGATAGGGTTGCTATTCAGGCAGATTAAACAGGCTGGAAAAAAAGACTGACAGAAATCTCATGAAGTTCAGCAACAGCAAATGAAAAATCACACATCTGGGCAGGAATAATCCCATGCACCAGTACAGGCTAAAGACTAATTGCTTATAAAGCAATTTTGGAGAAGGGGACATTGGGGCCCTGGTAGATGAGCTGAAACATAAGCCAGCAATGCATCCTTGCAGAAAAGATGGTTACCAAAATCTTGGGTTGCATTAGTGATACAGCAGCCTGTGAGTTGACGAAAATTATGTTTTCCCTTCATTTACCACCTGTGAGGCTACATCTGGAGTGTCACATTGAACTTTCTTGCACAAGAAAAAAAGACTTGACATACTGAAGTGCATCCAGTAAGGAGACATCAAGCGTTCAGTGGACTGGAAAACAAAAAAGTACAAGGGAAGGCTAAGTGGATTGGGTTTTGTTCGAACTTAAAAAGGTAAAAGAAAAGGAAGATATCAATGCTATTACCTAACAGCAGACCTTAGAGAGGTGGACTCAGAGTCTTCTTAGCGGTGCACAACAACAGAGCAAGAAGCAATAGAAAATAGCTATAACACAAGATATTCTCTCTTGATGCAGGAAAAAAGTTACCACAAGGAAGGTCAAATATTGGAAAGGCTTTCTGAGAAAGTGCGGCATTTCCACCCGTGGTGATAACCAAACCTTGGCTGGACAAAGATCTCAACAATTTGATAGAACTGGTCCAGCTTTGAGCAGTTGATTCGTGTTGCCAGCAGTGAGATACCCACATGAGGGAGAAAATATGCCAAAACCACTTATGACTCCACATATAAATGGGGAGATCACTTACCAGTTATCATCATGGGCAAAACAAAATTGGGAAAAATTAATGTACTGCCAATTAAGATAGATTTAGATAGTGAGAAAAAAACAAATAAAAACTAAAACACCTTTCCATGAACCCTCATGCTCAGTTTCACAGGCTCATTTTCACTCCTTCCACTCTCATTATGTTCTGCGGTGGGTCCATTTTGGAGCTAGTCCCTTCCAACTTAAGTTACTCTGTGATTTTGTGATCCTGGGTAAATACTAGGCAAATGGAAAGATGAAAGAAAAAGAATTACACACAAAGCAATAACACCCTTACGGTAAAGGTGGATGTAAGGCAATATGAACAAGGAGGAAAGAAAGAAAAAAAGAACTGCTTATCAAACTTATGTCAGCATATATGAGAATTCCACAGTAATCCTTACCATGAAGAAACTACGGGAGTTTCTTTGTGCATCTATGTTTGCATACAATATGTGCAAATAATATGTTTTTATGAACAAAACACATACTTTTGAATGTTCAGAACAGAGATATTTGAATATTTTTTTTTACACGGCAGTGTTGACTTGTAAAGAAGTCCTTACTAACTTGAAAGAATGGTTTGCAAGGTTGAATAAATAAATATAGAGCTCTTTGCTTCATCTTGAAATGAGAATTCGGTGCAGAAAAAGTACATATGTGTATATATAAAGATATTATCCTTAAAATAATCAGGGACTTTTTTGATTAATTATCACAATTTTAGAGCATCTATGCCACAGGAGACTGTACCAGCACAATATAAATATTTTCATAAACAGCAGTAACAAAGAAAAAAAATAAGACAAAAGTGTCATTGCAGAATAACTTCTTTTTTTTTTTTAAATGCTAGTATTGTCTCTTCATCTTTCTAAAAAATAAGTGCAATCAATCTAAAGTTAAGTATCTGTTTCCAGATTACACAAAGTATAGTTTTCATAAAATAGGTAATAGTAGTGCTCTTCTTTAGCTTAGCTCTAGTCACTACTCTGATTCTCAATTTCATACTGCCCTCCAGGGAAATACCCACAGACTTGTCATCTGGGCTAGGAGTGTAGTCATCGCTACTGAGAAACATTCCCCATGCTTGTCACTCAGCCCTTGAAAAGATACACATCCACATATTATGTGTCACATACATTCCACACACTGTAAACAGTCACCTCACACTTTCAGTCTGCACAGGAAAAGATGGCTATTTACAATGCTTCATGTTGTGATTTAAATTGAAATAATGTCCAAACAACCACTTAGCTCTTGAAAATGGCTTAAATGCATTCTGTGTAACACTGAAATTAACTGTTATGATCTATTTATTACAAAAAATGCCATAAACTAAGAAAGCTTTCTAATGTATTTTATTTTATTGAGGCTATGTGCACACAGGAATAGTGAAAGCAGTTTTAAAAATACAGTACCACTGTGAAAGGAATTACATTTTTTTTTCTGAATACAAGGGCCCTGTATAATTTTTCTAATCAGTTGAATGTGTTCATATATTAATGGATTTGACTTATTTTTTATTTGACAAAGTAACTATTTAAGTACAGGCTTGTAAAGCCGCAACATATTGGTGTCTTGTGAGACTAGTTTTTTTTAAAAAAGAAAGAAAATCACCAGAACTCTTTACGGGAAATGGACATCAAAAGTTACTCCGTTCCAAGCATAGTGTTTCTAATACTCCGTTCACACTGGGGGGGGAATGATGAACGTTTTATTACAGTCACGCAAAGAATGCAGACTAATTGTGTATCATTGACTCTTTATAAAGTCTGACTACGAATTGTTCTGTCTATTCACATTATAATTTCTTCTACATTTACTTACTTGTACATACAACACCATCATCATTTGGACTGGGCTGGTTGCACTCCATTACTTTATTTTGTATATGAAAGTAAATTTCTTTCTTTCTTTCTTTCTTTCCTGTAAATTAAAGCACAGAGCACTATGGTGCATTTACAGATAGGGAGTGAAACTACAATATCTGTTATAAGGCACTCATTTTACAACTGAACATGAAAGTTTACGAAATTACTCTTCCTCACTTCTATTTGCTCCAAATGTTTATTTTCCTTCCCATTATTTTCATGCTTTTTTTTTTTGAGTTGCACAAGTGAACAGATATACTTCTCCATGCTTCCACTTCTTATTTTTGCATACTGCCACTTGTTCAGTCATTTAGGCCAACCCCAGCAGATGCAAAGTTACATTTCATGAACCTTCAAAAAAATATACAGTAAGTTTTTACACAGTGCCAGCTGTCTCCTTTCATACTTAAACTAAGCTCCTCAGAAACTGAAAAACTCTAGGTCAGTTAGGACTACAAAGTAGCATGAGATGGTTAATATATTCTGCCACGAATTTGGAATAATTATTGTTACCCTCATACAGGTTATTGAATTAGCAGATGGAGAATATAATTTTGTAATTTCTTAACTTTCAATATTCTTATATGCTTATTTTCCTCTTCACTATATTGTTCATTAAACTTGATATCATTTATAGTACCTATGGTATTAAGACCTGTGTTTTCATCTTTTGTTCAACAGCTATCAGTACATTTTATTTATATGACAGTAGGGATTTACTTTAACAGATTAATAGACTACTTAGGATGTTGGATATTCTGCCCTTGAAGTAGATATAGTCCTCTCTACAGAATAGGATGTAATTCCAGAATTATGTGTATTACAAAAATCACAGAACTGCTATTTTAACATGAATATGAATAGAGAATGACTTACTTCACCATAGTGCTTCATTTTTGTCAGACGTCTAGTAAACATATCTAAAGACAATGAGGTTGGCATTTTACAATTTTGAAACAAAGGTTTTACTCCATACATATATAACATACCTTTATGACTTGAGGTAATCTAGAGATTCATAATACTTTATGAAAAAAATAGTTTCTGTTAATGACTTACGTTTGTATTTGTAGTGCAAAGAAAATGTTTGAATATATTATTTCTACTAATAAAATAAAGGAAAACTTTACCATTTACTCCTGAAAAAGTGGAATCCAGAGGAGGAATTGTAAATGTAAACATTAATGAATATGAATGTTGAAATAATTCACAGTAATGTCTTTATATGATGTAATTAGACAAAACTTGTGCAACAGGGTTTATGCTTCAATTGTTAAAGCAATCTTGTATTGTTTCTACTCTGGATGGAACCAAATAGCATCTTGGCTTTTATCAGCAATAGTGTGGCCAGTAGGACTAAGGAAGTGATCGTCTACCTGTACTTGGCACTGGTGAGGCCACACCTCGAATACTGTGTTCAGTCTTGGGTCTCTCACTACAAGAAAGCCATTGACATGTTGGAGGGTATCCAAAGAAGAGCAATGAAGCTAATGAAGGATCTAGAGAAGTTCTATGAGGAGTGGCTGAGGGGACTGGCATTGTTTAGTCCAGAGACATGGAGGCTGAGGGGAGACATTATTGCAGTCTACAACTACCAGAAAGGAGGAGGTAGTGAGCCCAGTGTCGGTCTCTTCCCCAAAGTAACGAGTGATAGGAGAGGAGGACATAATCTCAAGTTGCACCAGGGTACGTTTAGATTGGGTATTAGGAAAAGTTTATTCACTGAAAGAGTTGTCAAGCACTGGAAGAGGCTGGCCAGGAAACTGGTTGAGTCACCATCCCTGGAGGTATTTAAAAGGCATGTAGACGTGGCGATTAGGCACGTGGCTAAGTGGTGGACTTGGCAGTGTTAGGTTTACAGCTGATCTTAAAGGTCTTTTCCAAACTGAATGATTCTGTCGTTCTAGGGTTCTGTGATTCTATGACTCCAAAATACAAATGTCTTCTGTGGGATTGTTACTTCCCCTGAAATATCTGATACGTGATCACTATCAGAAGCAGGACAAGCTGCATACTGTATTCAAGATATTAAATTAGTTCTACTTTCCACACTTTGTGAGGGAGTGTGTGCTAGTATTTTTACAGCACTTTCCAATCAAAGATGTCAAAGTACGTTCAAATGCTAATGCATGATTATTCAGAACAGCTCAAAAGAAAGATATTTAAATATTGGGGGAAAAAAAATGAATAACAGAGAAAGTGATTACATGATTCCAAACTGAAAATGACACAAAGTTTCTACTTAATTCTAGTGCAAATGTATACCTTCAGATAAGATTTCAATCCTGAAATAAGAAATCACAGTGGACAACAAAGCACCTATACACTGACTTCATCGTTGGTGTGACCATCATCTAATCTGATTATTTATCTTTTATTTAATTGTAGCTCTATTTCCATCCTCTTATGAGGTGAGTGGTGTTAAAAGTTTTTTTTTTTTAATATTCTTAATTGGCATTTTGACATCATGCATGTTAATCAAAACTGTCTTTTCTAATTCAGACCTGCTGGCTTCATTTTGCATGCACTACAGGGAGGCTTCAATAAAATACACACACATACAGACAGACACATACAAACACATGAACTTATTTCCTCAATCCCCATCATTCTCTGTCTGTATTTCTCTCCACACTGAAAAAAAGGAGGGTCACTTTTCATGTCTCCTTGAATGAGTTAACTACGCTTTTTCCCCTGTCTCCTTTCGAGAATTTAACTGTCATAAGGGCAGAGCAAGAGCCTTTTCATACATCTTGAAATAATACATTGTCTCTTTGGAGATAGCACTGTCATTTGTTTTCATTTTGCCAGTATGTCGCTCTTTAGATTGGAATATATATTAAAGGGAAAGTCCACTTTCAGAGAAATGCAATGAAACGGATGAGTTTTCTTAAACCACATTTTATCTGAAACACAATCTTTTGCTACAAATAGTATGATGAATTATAACATATATTTTGAAATTCAGTACTGTTTTGTTGATGATATTATTGTAATTCCAGAGGAGAACACAGGAGACAAGTTGTCTCCTTGTCAAAATTTCAGCTTCTTCATACAAGCTTGTCTATATTTTATACATTCTTTTCAGACATAGTAATCTGAAATATTTTATATAAATACTTAAAAATATTATTTTCCTCGTATTTATTCATATGATAGATGTTATCGAAAACTTTCCCTGCAATAAAGAGGGAGGAAGAATATAGCTTTGTAGAACTCAATGGTCAAGAATATAGAAAGATTTGGATATGACTTACTACCTACCTGCGCATTTGAAGGTAATTGCTGAGCTGTAATTCATTCTCCATACACTGTCTATGTCGGTATGTGTGTTGATGTGTTTCTAAGTATATAAAAGTTCTCTCAGTATTTAAAAGTTCTCATTACCAAACTTCAGAGACTCCAACAAATAAAAACTGGAGTCCAGAAATAATCTTCTAGGTCATGTTTAGAATTAATATGAATACTATCTATTATCTTCAGAGGATGGAAAAGGGAGAAATGCATGTCTGTGTTGTCATTTTACTCCTTTTTCTTGCCGTTGCTTATCCACGGAATAGCAACAGACATAAGGCTATATTATCTCTTACTAGAGAGTAATTTTTACAAAGCGTTGTCTACTAAAGTTAATATCAGGTGCACAAGTCCCTGGGACCTGATGAGATCTATTCGCAGGTCCTGAGGGAACTGGCGGATGAAGTTGCCAAGCTGCTGGCCATTGTATTTGAGAAGTCGTGGTGGTCTGTTGAGGTCCCCGATGACTGGAAGAGAGGGAACATAACCCCCATTTTTAAAAAGGGTAACAAGGAAGACCTGGGCAACTACAGGCCAGTCAGCCTCACCTCTGTGCCTGGCAAGGTGATGGAGCAGATTCTCCTGGAAGCCATGCTAAGGCACATGGAGAGCAAGGGTGGTTGGTGACAGCCAACATAGCTTCACCAAGGGCAGATCTTGCCTGGCCAATTTGTTGGCCTTCTATGACAAGATTACAGCATCGGTGGACAAGGGACGAGCAACGGATATCATCTACCTGGACTTGTGCAAGGCTTTTGACACTGTCCCGCACGACATCCTTCTCTCTAAACTAGAGAGACATGGGTTTGATAGACAGACCTTCTCTCTAAACTAGAGAGACATGGGTTTGATGGACAGACCACTTGGTGGATAAGGCGTTGGCTGGATGATTGCACTCAGAGAGTGCGACAAAAGCATTGTACTCTGTCTTTACTTTTAAAGACAATAGATTTTCTTCCACAATTAATTTTAATTGAGCAGTCTTCAAAATACATTTTAAAAAACACGCTAAATATCTCAGTTAGAGAACATGCATGGACCCAGCCTAGACCAAGGCCATTTAGAAGCATATTAAGCTAGCGACTATCATTTTGCAGCTAGGCAAGAGGAAGAAGGTAGATGAAGCTCCTGTGTAACTTATTTAAATCAGTTAGGTAGGCCCTTACTAATGGAGGCTGCAGTGTAGTATTATCTCTGTTAGTTTAGCATGAATATGCCTCTTCACTATGCACTCTTGGAGGAGCGCATAGTGAAGAGTTCTTGAACCTACACCTCCTTGATATCATCCTCGTTGTGGGAAGAAATGCTTAGGAAACAGGGGGCTTTTGTAGCTAGAATTCTTGGAAGTCATTAATCAGCTTAAAATGGAACTGTTGGAAAATGTGTTACTTCAGCTAACATTTGGACATGAGTCAATTTTATATATAAAACACACAAAAGACTTACTAACTTTGAACCTTCTCTTTGCTTTAGAGACAAAGTTCTGTCTCCAAAGTAAAGAGAAATTCAGCTTCTGCTAATGGACCACTTAATTTCAGAAAAAAGAATAGGTACAAAGGTAAGAAAAAATCAGTGATGCAGAAGACATTAATTTCTTTTCTCTAGCACTATTAACTACCACAGGACTAGCTAAGTAGATAAGGTAACTGTAGTAACCTTACTGAGTAACTCAGGTAACGGTATACGACAAGAACAGGCATGTAGTCGGGGTACCTGCTGTTGTGAAGAAATCTAGCATTTACTACAGACTTGCAAGGTAAATGAGTTTTGTGAACATAAACTAAAATGAAAAACAATGGCCTTTTCCTATAAACAGGATATAGGAAGTGTTTTCCTTCTGCGAATAAATAATCTAAGACATTTCTACCAATTTTATTTTTTTTAAGGCATCTAGCACAGTAATCCGTAAACACAAACATTCTTTTTTGCCTTTTATTCCCTATGATTCTCTCTCCCTATGCTCTTATCTTTTCCTGTGTTGACTTAGAGATAAATCCCGGTACACTGTTTCTCTTTTGTTTGTTTTTTTTTTCTGACACTGAAAATCAGCATTCACGAAACATAGAAAGGGAAAAGCTTTTCCTGTTGCTGCCATCATAAAAATATCAAAGTGTGGAGATATGATGTTTGAAGTACACTGTTCTGCAAGGTATATTTTAATTACTGTAAGTCTTACAAGGAATCTTGACCATATATTTATCCAATACTTTAATAAGCATCATCTGTCACAGTACAGCAGCTTCTGAGAAGATAATGATGCTACTAATTTTCTAGTTATTGGAAACCTGTGTCTTTCCAATTCTAAGCAATATACCTGAAGAAGGTATCTAGATGGTATCTATCAACTCAAGAAGTTGATAACAGACTCCAGAAATCAGTCTTAATCTAACTTTCAGTACATGCTTAGATGATGTTCTATCTTCCACCATAGCACACAACAGATAATCAGAGTTAATTGTAATGAAAAGAGAATATTTGTCGGGGTAAGGAAAGTGAAGGATTAAAACCAGAGTTTGACATGCAATGGAACTATGTAAACTAATGAAAAATATATGTTATTAATGAAAATATTTTTCAGTAATCTGGATATGAATCTACTGTACCAATCCTAAAATACAACATGAAAGGAAAATATTGATTAAAATTTATAAAAAAAAATAAATTCATAACAAATCAATTTTGTACCTTTTCCAGCAGCAGGGTACCTAAGCCAAGCTTTCTTACGGTTGGTGGCTATGAAATTTCTCTCTTAAACTGCTACTTAGTGAAACCTGTTGAAAGTGAATACATTCTGTATTTGCACAAGATTTATGATTTATGTCCCTTGTAATTAGTTAAATTGCGTACTACCATTTAAGTTTTCTGAATTAAACTCTCAGAGGTTGTGTTTTCATGTGAAGATTTAAAATTAGTCTGTTAGAATTTTTAACTGTAGAAAAATAACATAAAATTTGGGATAGAAAAGAATATAGGTAAATTAATTTAAAAGTTACAGTCAGATCCTACAGCTAGTATAAGAATTTGCCTGTTAATGTTCTAGTCTGGAGTGCGTGTATGTGTGCATGTGTGTTTGTGTCTGGGATGGGAGAAACATCAGGGAAAGGACTAAAGAAATTTAGTAAAAAGCTGCTGTGATTGGCTGAATTACATTGACATTTACTGTACCAGAAGATTATGGAAACATTAAATCTATTAGCTGTCAGTAATTGCTATGAATAGTTCTAAATTAAGGTCATAGAAAAAGGATCTGTGTGGCTTATTTTTTTAAAGTGTGTTTCACAGAAACCACAGAAACATTTAGAAAATGCTGCCATAGAAAATCTTTTATATCTTCCCACCCCAACAGTAAAGTGAGGCATTGAGGACTACAGTATTAGTTTAAACATCCCTGTAGGGAACTGAAAAAGAAAAAGAACTTGAGGCTTAGAAAGATGGAGCAATTCGATGTGCAAACATATAATTCAAAAAGGCAATATTTTTTCCCCTAAAACCTGAAATTCGGAAAGGTCAAACTTATTTTTACAACTTATTTTTCTTAAGAAATAAACGGTTTTACCATCATGCTAGGAAATGTTCTTTCTTTATTGTTTTCTTCCTTGAGAACCCTCTGCCCTGGAGATAATTTCTGTAATTCACTGAAAGAGCAACTGGAAAAAAATAGAGAGAATGATGGAAATTCAAGCACCTATGAAGTTGGAGTCTATGCGCTTGAAGCAAACTCCTTAAAGATCACTTATTTAAACTATCCCATAAAGCTTGCTCTACTGATTACTGTTTCTCAGAGCGGTGACAACATATCTTGAAGATATCTTTTCACATCTTAGATAACTGTCTTTCACATTTTTATTTTTTTTAAACACAGTGATGTTAAAATACTTACCCACTGTAAAAGACTGTGTTGAATATTTGTCTCAACATTGTCGAAACGTCAAATCACCACCCGAACAATGGCTTCCCGTTGTCTTGCAAGCCAACTCCTGTTCTCCTGCGAACCTGAATGCAGAGCTGATTCTGAGAAATTTAGCCCTACCCCCCGGCATGCGCCCAGAGACGATGATGGGCATGCATATCACCCAGTAATGGGCATGCGTATCACCGCCAGGTGAGGGGTGCGACTAGGAAAACCAGCTCTTGGAATACAATGAGTACACGAACATAAAAGGGGAACACACATTGATGGAATCCACATCGACGGAACCAACATCCACAGAATCAACATCCTCAGAACCAACATTGAAATGATCAACATTGGATGGATCTTTCTCCCACCGAGTGAACTGGACTATAAGGATGCTGCAGCTCCATGGTGGTAGCTATTGCAATTGAAACTCTTTTCCCTCTTTCCTTTCTTTCTCTCTTTTCTCTTGCATTTACAAACTTCTTGTTGGGTTATTAAAGTTACCTGGTGCTTGACTCCATTTCGAGTCTTAATTCTGTTCCCAAGAATAGGAACAAAACCACGCTCCGGTGTGTGAGAGGTTGGTCTAGCCGCCCCTAGCCTCCCAGACTCGTCTGAGGTTGGCTAGAATGCAAGGCGGCCTTCCTCTCATCCGAAATCGGAGCGTGACACCCACCATCACAAATATGTCTGTTGCACGTGAAAAGCTAATCAAAAGGTCAAAAAAATGATGCTCGTTTAAACTTTACTATTAAGTTGAACTGAAAGGCTGCTATGTCATCTAAATTTCTACAGGATAAAGATAAATCTATAATCCTAAGGCAAAAAATAATTTCAAAAGAAGTCTGACTGCTAATGCATTACACTTAAACTGTGCAACTAATTATGCAATATTTTTATCCCTTTTAATAATTGTTATGCACATAGACCTAAGGGTATTTATCTAAAATTCTATATAAAAGTGTATCATTACGAGGTCTCTAGTATCTGACCATGTCTATAGCATACTGGAAGGTGATGTGTTATGCATAGTCAGCATGCAGACTGTATGGGTCTATGCACAGTAAAGATTGATCACACCTTTCACATCAACACTCAGTGTGTAAGCCTGTTTATTGCTGTAGGCACAGCTTTTCATGTCTCCTTTGCCTTGCCTACTTTTCCTGCCAAAGGGCACATGGTGTTCGTTGTTCAGATATATTTGTCTCCTTCCTCACCTTGCTGTCTTGTTGCTATTAGTGGCTAAGAGTTCAGGTGGCTGGTCCCCAAGTTGCAATAAATTTTTTATGCCTAAAGGTATTCTGCAGCTTTTCTTTCAGCAAATCTCACTTCCATCCACAGCCCATCAACTGTCACACTTGGCACATGCCTTTTTCCATGATGAAACATGTCTACTCATTGTACCATGGACCCCAGTTGAGGCATTTAGGTGAACAGGCTCTTTCATGCTGAAATATTTTGCATAATGCACAATGTTATTTTGGTGACATTTTGGTGACATTTTCAACCCACACCTGCTAGGTTCAGCTTCAGCTAAATCTTACTTTGGAAATGCAAAGAACTGTCATTGCATGTTCATGTTTTCCATGCCACTCAGTTTGATAGACTTCAGCTGACTTTTTTTTTTTGACACTGAAATCCTGATCTTAGTCTAGTTGTTCCTTATGCATGGAAATTGTGCCGTAGCCCTAATCATCCTCTTCAACTTTTCTGCTACTGTCATGTACTTTTTTTGTTGAAGGATTTGAATTGTTTACAGTAATGCAGGTGCTACACGGGTTTGAAACGAAAGAAGTTCGTATTCAATTCAAGGATGAAAATTTTCACCATGACAACGCTCAAGCACTGGAGCAGGCTGCCCAGAGAGGCTGTGTATTCTCTGTCCTTGGAGGTTTTAAAGATTTATCTGGCTAAAACACTGAATAATCTCATTTAATCTAATTTAATCTCATAGCTGTCTCCACTTTGAGCAGGAGGTTTGACTCAAGACCTTCTGGGGTCCTTTGCAATCTGAATTGTCCTGTGACTGTATCCTGTTTATTGAAGGGAATAATTCTTTTTCTCCAGTCTTAAAATATTATGAAAATTTTCGTTTCTTGGATGCTACTGAATATCAGTAAGAGTTTTATTAAAACTTTCTAGTATAAATCAAAAAGTCTTATTCTTAAATTCAATAGTCAGCTATAACACCATTGTTTTATAGGTAAGGTTAAGATTGTTGTTTCTAATGGACAGCAACCATCGATTTATGTTTATCATCTATTTCAAAATTAATCTGCTATTTTATTGACTAATTGTTCAGTTTCACGGCGTCCTTCTACCACTTTAAAGTAGGCCCTCTTATTTAATATTCAGAATAACTTAGTATCATCTGCAACCTCATCACATCAAAATTCCTGCCTTTTTCTGTATCATACAGATCTCAGTACAGATTCTTGTAAAGCAGATTATACAAACCATTTAAAGCATTTTTTTCGTGTCTACTAATCAGCTACATACAGATGTAATAAGCTTTATCTTATGTTTGCTTAGCTTCCTGAAAAGTCTGTGGTGAGAGACTGTATTTCTCTCTATATTCACTAATTTTAGTTTTATTATAGTTCAGTCCAATTTGCTTAACATGGGTGCCAATCTTATATATCAATGATTTTCTGGAATCTGTCATAATCTCTTTTTTTAAAAAAAAAAAAAAAAAAAAATTAAAAAGGAAGCAAAACAAAACAAGATACCTACCTTCTTCCGTCCCTCCTGGAGTGAAATGAATTTAATGAAGAGGCTAGGTTCTTCTATTGATATTTCATCGGTCTCAAAGCTAAATCTCACTAGAATCCTTGGGTAAATAACAGCGGGTTCCAAGAAATTTCTTACACTTCCTTTGCTGCATCACATTAAAACAAGGCATATAGTGTATCCTCTAGAGAAAGTTTCTCATCTCTTGTTAAAAAAAAAAAAAAAAGGAATCTGGGATGGAGAAGTTCCTATGAGGAATATATATTTTCTCTGAAACTTCATTTTATTCCTTGACCATATCTTAGCTTTTTAGCAAATTTTCTCCTTCATATATATTTGGAGAAGGATGTATTTTTTTTTATCTCTTTTGCAAGCCTGCCTCAAATTCCATTCTATTCTAAGCTATTTGTGTTCAAATAATAATTTCTCTTTTTTTCTACACTTTGACACAGTGGTACACTTTAACAGTCAACTTTCAATAACCTTCTTCCCTAGAATTTAAACATTTCTTATTCTCTTTCAATATATTTTAAAAGGTGGTCTACATTTACTTTGAGTCTATGCTGTGACTTTATGAATCAATTTCTATAGTACCTGATAGATTTACCCTTTTGGTGACCCTTCTACATTCAAAGCCAGGTTGGACAGGGCTCTGCACGATCTGTTCTAGTTGAAGATGTCCCTGTTCCTTGCAGGAGGTTGGATGAGATGTTCTTTAAAGGTCCCTTCCAACCCTAACTATTCTATGAATGTATGATTAATTTCTTTCTTATTTTTTTATATAACTCATTTCTGTTATTAGTCACTACTGTAGCGGATACATTGGTTTTGTTACTTTACAAGAATGTTCAAAGTATTTTGTGAAGTGTAAATCTAAGTACTATTATGAAGTGACTCTGTAATAATAATAATAAGGTCAGCAAATTTGTCCATAATTACTTATCTTCCTATTCATGCATTTTCTTCAGTTACCCTCAGAACATACATGCGCTCTGCTGTGTTCTCTGGAATCAGTTATGCTGATTATCTGCTTGGACAGGTAAATTAAGATATTTTTAGAACCTAATAAAATAACTGCTTTCCTAAAGTAACTTCAGTGTATGAACAATTTTAAATAAGTTTGCAGAGTCTTCAGTTACACCATCTTTGAAACAATTCATTGATTCTGTTTTTAAATGGATGTTCCCGGAAGGTGTGGGAGTGTGTGAGTGTGCGTGTGTGTAAACAGCCCTAACATCGTAGCAAAAGCCTTCCTTTGAAGAAAGAGCGTCATAGCACTGTAAAACAAGATGAGAGACAAATTTCCACATACTAAGAGTTAAATGTGTTTTCCTGGCCTACTGCATAGGATTTATTGAAAGAGAACACATAAATTTCAAGACTTAAGTATGATGTGGGGAAATAAAACAAAATTTTAAAAAAACCTCAAAAACAAACAAACAAACAAAAAACAAACAAAAAGAGGGGAAAATTATTTAAAATTTACTATATAAAATGTTTGATTAACTGAAGGCATAAGAATGCAACTTGTATAGCTTCTATGTAGCATACTTGTGAGCCATTCATGAATGAGAAATTGTGTAGTCAATTTCTTCACAAAAGAAGGAATAAGGTTTCTTTAAAGTTTCCTTCTCACTCCTGAAAATCATGAGATTTTCAGAACAGTAGTGATTTTGAGGAGTGTCTTCAAGGCATAAAGGTCTTCATTTCTTCTGAGGGGGTGTGCTTAGGCTCTAGACAGCTATATTTTCAAACAAGATCAGGCTGAGGGTGTGCTGCTGGAATAATCACTGAATGTATGAGGAGAAAGGAGATTGTCTAATCAGCCCCTCTGCTCAAAGTGTGGTCAGATAGAGCAGATTGTCCAGAATATTTTTCAGACAGGTTTGTATATCTCCCAAAAAAAGGGAGATTCTACAACCTCTCTGTGCAAAATAATCACGCTCACAGGAGAGAGAGAGACAGAAAACTAGAGAGGCAGGAGAAAAAAGGAAAAAAAAAGTTTAATATTTAAATTAAATTTAAGTATTTTGGTTTGTGCCCATTACCTCTTGTCCATCCATTAATAAGAATCTGTCTTTATCTTCTCCACTCACCTGCCTATAGACATTGACACCATCCCCTCCAGCTTTGTTTTCCACACTGAACAGTCCCAGTTCCGTTAGCGTTTCTTCACATGTGAGATGCTTCTGTCCCTTAATCTTCTTACTGGCCCATCTACTGGACTCTCTCCAGTAGATCCATATCTCTATCCAAGTATCTTCTTTGTTGCTAAGTATAAATCTAGCAGAGTATCCCCCCCACATAAATTCCTTGATGACCTCTGTTAGGAAGCTTTTATCAGTGAAATTTAGAAACCCCTTGGATTGCTTAGGCCCCACTGTAGTGCCCTTCCAGCAGAGTGGTTGAAGTACCCTATGAGGACTAGCGTTTGCGAACATGAGGCTCCTTGTCTGAACATGGCAAACCTCCATATACTTGCTCTTTTCCCTCTGTTCACATAAAGGGCAACTACCCTACTCCTTTGATCTGTTCCTCCTGAACAGATCAATGTGCCTCATCCACAGCAGCACTCCAACCACGTGAGCTGTCCCACCACATCTCTGTTAACTCACTGAGTTTGCGACCCTTGGTCTGCACACTGATTGCTAGCTCCTCTTTTTTATTCCCCATCTCGCGTGCATCAGCATACAGGCACTTCAGAGAGACACCTAGTCATATTAATTTCCTGGAAAAGATATAAAAGCTTTTTCCATAATACTGTCCTGTATCCACTTCCTGATTTATGTGCATATACTTGATGTGACCCCACTTCAGCCCTGGACAAAGTATGTATGCCTAAATCTTCCTCACCTCAAACAGAAAGGACAATACATGAGTCTGTAAACGCAGAGCATAAAAGGAAAAAGGGTCTTGAAAAATCTCTACAATATATATAAACACCACTAGAATGAAAGGATGCTGTCATGCTGTCATGCTGTCAGTGAAGCAAAGCAATAGTTACTCAGATATTTGAGAATCTGAAGTTAACTCATTTTACTGTGATGGCTTACAGTCTCAAGTTACTATTTTGCTTCAACCAACAAAACAATTTAAGGAATAAGTTACACACCCTAAATTATTCCATACTGCTTTTCTATCAGTTCATGCTATTTAATTACATATGAGTAAGTCTGTTGGTTCATAGGATAATTCAGGTTAGGAAGGAACTCAGGAAGTCACAGGAGTTGTCTTTAAACACCGTGTTTCTGGAAGGTAGGAAAGGTATATTTTTACCGTAAAGTTTGTCTCCATTCTGATTCTGAATTGTTTCTATTCTTCTAGTGTTCCTACACAAAAGCCTTCTACCTAAGCTTGGTATAATCAAATAAGGCTATAATGTTTTATTCTGTAGTAGTAGACAGTTATGTCACACGGAATAGCTACCTGTAATTACTATCTACTAACAGTTAGAATTACAGCACATGATTACACAAAGTTAAACTAAAGCTAAAATAATGTTAAGGAGTACTTACCTGACTACTAGATAGTCTCTATGACTGCAAAAAGACAAGGTAAAATAATTTCCATCTAGGACAAGTGTTAGGGAGGTATGATAAACCACCGAAACCAGCAGACGCTGGGGCCCAGGGACTGACTCCTCCTTCCTGGTGGCTGGAGCCCAGTCTGGTGTACCCTGAGATGCAGAGATCTCAGTCCCAGGCTGCAAGATGAGGCTACTGCTTTCCCATTTGCAAGTTCATCCAGTACCAAGGCTGAGTGTGTACCCCAGAGGAGTATATGCACACAGGACACTGATACCAACAGCTGCACAGACTGCTGCAGACAGGGCACTGCACTTAGCAGCAGCCATATACAGTACTACCAGAGCTCACAAAGCGTAAGTACAAATGGCCAAGTCCTGTTCCTCATCTCTGTCTGATCAGGGTTGAAATTCACCAGTGCAAACACACTTACCAACATTATCCAGATACACAAGCACACTCATACTCACATAGATGCTTTGAATATCAGCATGGACCCTCACCTACCTAATATCTATGTTGAGATCCTTGGCCTACTTACCCAGTATGCAGTTCTCCTCTTCCTTGCTGGCTAGTCCAGTTTGAAATTCACTACTAAATTGCACATACACACACACACACACACACATACACATAGAATAAAGTTCCCTGGGGAAAAAGAAATACATCTAGATCTTTCCAGTTATTGTCATTTCACATACACCCCCTGACCTTTCCTGTTGCTGACACAGATCTAAGGGCCCTGAGAACTGCAGTCCCTTCTCAAATTGCTGGCATCCATACCTTTCTTCCATGTGAGTTCCTCCAGTTGCTGACACAGAGGCCTACAACCCTGTGACCCATGGCTTTCTCTCCAGTTGTTGGCACTTAGACATCGCAGCAGACACCCTGAGTTCCTCTAATTGCTGGCACCAGGACCTATGAGCCCTAAGGCTTATAGTCCTTCACCATTTGTTCACCCTCCAAACCTTTATTGCATGTCCATGACTCTGCTTGCTGGCACCTAGATCTGAGAGCCCTGTGACTGGTAGTCTCTTTTCCAGTCATTGGTACTTAAACCTTTCAATACATACATACATGGCTGTCCCTCTCTAGTTGTCAGCACTCAAACTTACAAACCCACAGAACATTATCCCTCCAGCACACAAACCTATCTTGCATGTCTATCTTACTAGCTGCAGACATGCAGATCTACGGACCCAACAATGCATGCTCCCTTCATTTGTTGGCATCAAATGTGATGATGTGCTTCATCCCACTGCCCAATTTCCTGTAACCCTGCTCAAGTGATAGCCACGAGTGGCAATCATGATGGCTGCAACCAGCTCAAAGTGGATTCAGAGGAGACTGGTAACAGCACAATAGCCAAGGGCTAATTTGTGGTGATATGCCCACCTAATCACAGTGCTGGTCAATGTCCAACTCAAGCCAAATTTGGAAGAAACTAAGATCTGCAGTTGATATGCAAATACGACTATGAGTCAACTATCTTACTCCATAAATAGTGAGCAGCTCAAGAGCCCTTTGAGCAATCCTGCATGGCAGCAGGCTCCATACCAGGATCTCCCCTGAGTAGAGACACCTCTCAGGGTTACTCCTTGAGATGGAGAGAATCCTTGTTGCAACAGATCCTTTGTGAGTGAATGGGGAATAAGAGTGCTGAAACTTTGAAATCTTAGCTAAGTGATATAAAGGATAGATAGTGCACATATAATCCTTTAGATGTAAACCATTAGTCAAGTCTGGGACTAGGACTGGATCCAGCCACACCTAGACTCCTCTCTGAGAAGGAGTTTAGAAAGCAAGGGAGTCCTTTCTGAGTCACATGACTCAATGGGAGTATCTCTCTGACGGGTTTTATTTGACCCTATCCTCTGCTGCAAATAAACGTGTCTACCTTGCCATCAAATCTTGTTAAATCACTGTTGCATTTACTATCCAACTTTGTTAAATCACTGCTTTATATCAATAAAGCATATTGCTGCTTCTTTCTTGTGAGTGAAGTGCATCACTCTCACTCCATCCATGACACTGAGACCCATAAACCCTGTGAATCACCACTCCTTCTCTAGTTGCAGGCAGTCAGACACTGAAGCATTCACACACAGAAAAGAGAGAGACATTACACAAAAAAAAAGTAAAAGAAAACCCACAACTTTTCATAAGAAGATGGAATAAATAGCAATGATCAGACATAGGAATCAGTTAGGCAAATGTACTGACTGGCATTCTTCACGCATGACAGTTTGTTTTATTAATTCTCCTTTCCATTTTCCTACAGTGGTTCCTCCCTGACTCACCCCTTTCCCTCTTTTGGCCTTTCCTCTAAATATCCTATAATAAATTTTTCACCAGCCCAGAGGCCCTTCCTCGAGTACCTCACAATACTCATGCTGATATTGATTCATAATTCTTATCGTTTACAAAATTCAGGCTGACGTTCTTCAAGACTATGCTACACTTGAGTAATTTTGTTAATGAGCTATCCATCAATGGCTGAAGAGTTCAGGTCTTCATTATTGTCTCCATCATCACCTACTTGTTAGATTTGTGTATCTACATGTTTCATTTATCACTTTCTTAACTTGTTGTTTCGTTTATGCTGAATAGACCTTAACCAGAGAACTTAATGAAGCAGATGCTCTCATATTCTGCAGACCTTACCACAATTTCAGACAAGTCCAGAGGCCCTGATCTGCCAGACCTGTGGGCTCCTGACAATAATGCAAAACCATGTTTGACAGGCTACAGTAGTATACAATCAAGGAGCTGCAGGAGAAGGACTGCTCCTTAACAGGGAGCAAGCCCAGAGCCAAGGATGACCCCAGCACAGCCGGTGTGCTCGCTGATGGGGCACAGTCCTGCTGCGTCTGAGCAGAGCCCAGGGCTGCCAACAGGGACTAATGACAGCCCAAGTACAATAAGGCCAAGGCCAGGATCCTTCAAGGAGGTCAGAAGCAAAAGGAGATAGGGCAAGAGACAGGAGCGAAGACACGAGTGCAACATGGGTGCAAAGTCCACCCCAGAGACCAAACCTGAAACAAAGTGCAACATAGGTCTAAGGGACCCATTTAGAAAACAATCTACCTGAAACATAGGACCATGATACATCCAGAAGGCAGATCCAGAGGCAGAGCTGTGCACAGGCACTCCGACAGCCTAGCTCAGGGCAAGACTGGGTGACCAGATCTGAGCTTAAATGAGCTCCTGGGCTTTTTTTGTGTCGGTGCGGGTCCCAGGTTAGGATGGTCAAGGTCACTAAGGTCTGCTAGTGCCCTCAGGGCTCAGATACATGCTGTCCAAAAAAATCCCACCAGATCACTCATTCATAGTGAATACATGAATACATTAAATATCTGATGGATCAGCATTTAAATTAACCTTTTTTATCAGGTGAGACAGTAATCCAGCTTTACAAAAAAAATGTAGCTATTATTCACCTACTAAACTATTAATGGCGGCAAAAATACTTAAACATATTATTACACTAAGTCGAGAAAAAGCAGAAAATAATATTTTTATAATTAAGGTTTGTTATGTTGTACCACAAATACCAAGTCCATAACTATAAATACTAGTGTAGTGAAAATGCAATGTACAGAACTACAAATCCTATTAATAATGCAATAGCTTTCTTACCAATATGTCTAGAAGAACCACAAATCAAACCCTCTCTAAAAAAATGTTACGAGCTAAGGAATTGTGAAATTAAATGTATGTGCTCTAGACTACACTGTTTATTCACTTCCATCTTGTTACACTCAGTTATAGTTCTGTCCTTTATGAAGTGGTCTAGGACGGGAAGATACTGTTCACACTTGATTATCAAGAGTATAGTGCATTTCTCAAATGGAATACATAATAAATAAAAGTATTATGGATGGTTGTGACTACCCGTAGCAATATTAATCCATGGGCAGATGACTCAAATCACTTTGAGATCTCCAAAGGCAGCATTTCTGCTAACAGCATGAAGTGAATGAAAAAAAAAAAAAAAACCAAACAAAAAAACCCCAACTAATGAAAAATCTTTCTGTTCTGAAAGGAACTACTTAAGTAGTTGCTGTAGTTCATCTGTAGCCTCTCCTAGTCACCTAGCAACATCTCTGTTAGAAGCTGAATGTGGCTGAAATAATCTGCTCGTGTGTATCTGCAAATGAAGTTGAAGAACTGCCTTTCTCTCATTTTTCTTTTTCTCCAATTTATGACTGGCAAGGTGGAAATAATTTTTTTTGGGGAAATATTTTTTTTTTTTCTGATAATCATCTATTATTAAGAGCTGCTGGCCAACAGTAGAAGATATTTTGGTATGCTGAGTTTCAACTAGAGTTACATCCTAAAATAAACTTATACAAATCGGCAAAATTGAGATAAAAACTCCAAAACCCAAACCCAAGCAGATATCATTAAAAATGTGAAGTTTTTCCAAGCTATTCTCATTTATAAGGATCATTGTGTACTTATGTATTTATTTAATTGTCTTGACCATTGCTACTCAAGTCTTATAAAGTACAACATAGCAATTGTAAGGAAAATTGTAAAAGTGTGTTTACTTGCATCATGAAAACTTGAAAAAATAAGATGTTGTGAGGATACACACTTTTGATTCTTTCCTATAACTTTATTGAAAATTGCTTTTACAAAAAGTACCATCAAACAATGTATTTTGGAAAAAAAGTAAATAAAAATGAGATTTTTTTTTTTTTTGAGCCATAACAGCAGTACTACTGCTGAGAGCCCAAAACTATGTTCCAGGAATCAGATCTATTATCATTTTTATAACTATATGACCTAATGAATAAATTAACTTACGCGAAATTTCAAAAACTTCCTATAATTAAGAAGATTATTTCATTTTTGAAAGCAGTGAGTATGAATCCAAATTTTTAACATATTTAACAAATTTTTAAATCTTTTTTTGAATGATCAGAATTCTTCAGAGCACAGTTATTCTTAAAATCAATCCATAATTAACGGATCGTGACATTTGCAAGGCACCAATTGAAAAAGCTGCAGAAAAACAAACTATTATTATTCAGATGGCAGCAATGCAACAAAGATCTTTTTCTCCAAGTCTTATGTCTGTTCTAATAAAGAACAAAACATGATTCTCAAAAACTTCATCCAAATTCCTAGGACTTTGATGATTACTGCAATTTTATTTTGGACTTTTTGTTTTTGTTTTTTGGTTTTTTTTTTTAGTATCCTAACAGATACTTTAGCTTTATATTGATTTACTGCAAAAAAGAATGAATTTGCTCAAGGCAAATAAAAATCTAGATTTCTGATCTAAGAGACAAAAAGTTGAAAATAAATAGATTGTGAAAAAATTTGCAAATACTTTTTAACCAATCATACTTAACTTGAAATTAAGTCTTCTCCAAAACATTCTGCTTTTCAAAATGGAGTTAAAAATGGAGCCAGAAGTTACGGCAGAAGGTGTCTTACTGTGCAAGGTACTAAAATCAGAGAGTTTGTTTTAATTTTTTTATTAAAATTTAATTTATTTAAGGTCTGTAGAAAATTTTTAGCTTGGAAGTTATTTGTTCTCTGTTCAGCAAACTGACACTAACTAATTGGAATCTGTAACACTGATTGTGTCACTTTAGTCCATTGTCCTTTTAGTGTCAGTTTCTGATGTGTCTTCAGTTTGACTTTAAGACTTGATCACTGGTTCAGGCTCACAGAAACAAAAATTTTGCGGATATATATTTCATGTGTGCTTATTTCAGGTGCTTACAGTATAAATGGATTTGCAGTTCTGAGATATATCTCTTTGTTCATACAACTGTCAGGATCCAACCAAATATTTCAACATAAATTTTGCACAGAGAAATAAGAGCCAAATGATAATTTCTTTGTAAATAAGATGCAAGAATCTCCAAGAACATAACCAGATTTTCTTCTTCAAACCTCTGTGGGCATCAGATGTTGCACACAGTGTTGTCAGGTTTTCTAGTTTTCCATTCACTTACAATAGAATTTTTAGTTAACTACATCATATTGTTTCATGCTTTCAGTCATGTTGCCTTGTTTGTGCAACATTATGATGTGCAGGATGGGACAAGGATTTTGTATCTTTGTGTTAAGAAAACTCTAAAAAATTAAAACATTCTCCTTCATCTTTGGAGATTTCATTTATCAGAGAGAAATCTCAGTTTACATGAGAATATCTCAGATAATGTCAAAAAATGATGAGACAAATCTAAGATGACTTTACGTGGGTTAGAATATATTCTTAACTCTTGTAACAAGAAAGTGCTGTCAATTTTGTTACTTAAAATGTATGGACTCAGCCTCCTAGAATATATATAGATTTGAAGAGCGCAATGCTTAGTTACAAGCTGGGAAAAGTCACTCCGTGGCTCCTAAAAAGGCTTCTTGTTGTTAGCAATACCCTAAACATATATGATTCAGGTCCACTACTTTCACCATCTGCATCTGTACAGTCTGTACCCGTTCTCACTGCATCTGGAAGAAAGGTGAGTGAAAGGGGAGAATAAATGAACAAAAAAGAAATATCCTGGAATGAATAAGTTGTTGCTACTCACAGAGGTCATAATACTAATTGCTCAGTTGTTGCTGGTTAAGGTAGAATTCTTCTCCTCAAAATAAGACATCCTTTCCTTCATTGCTGACATTATTTTCAAAGAAGTATAAATTGATTGTCTCATTGGCTTGTTTTCTCTCCATACCCAGCCAGCAAAAGAAATGATCAATAAATAATATTGCAGGTTACAGTGATATTGAATACAGACATAATCAGATTTTACTTGCCTGTGGATAGTCTAGTTAAACTTATCTACTTCAGTACAAAGGGAACGCTTCAGTTAACTTTCATACAGAACATACAGCACATATATGTACATATAGTACATATAGATATGTGTATATATACACAGAGACAGAGACAGTTCAAAAGTAGAAATTCCAGAAGACAACTGCTGATTAACAATATTCTGTATATTGTTAAAACCGCTGGCATGCCTATTTAGCCAGTATGAAGATTAAGAGTCAATAAGATGTTATTACACCCACCAGTCTCTCAGGTGCAACAGTACGCAAAAAAATAATCAGGCAAAAATAATTTATTTTGCTAAGAAATAAAGGCATAGGATATTTTCTCCATGTTTTAAAATGAGCTCTTTTAAAAAAAAAAATTCTTCATGTTTGAACTATTAATCTTAAAGATCCTGTCAGAGAATCAAATACAGGTGAACAAACTCTAAAACCATTCAGGGCTGACTAGTGCAAATCTTAAATTATTAATGTACTCCTAAATATATATATATATATATATTTGCAGTAAAATTAAAATATTTTCTTAAGGTGCCTGGGCCATTTTCCTTTTCTAAGGCATTAATATCAAAAAAAAACGAATAAATAATCTGTAGATGGTTTAAGTCTGTAATCAAGGCATCCTTATATGTTAGTAACATATGGTGGGTGTTAATGCACTGTTAATACAATTCCTATATTACTAGGGACAGATTCATATATATATATATATATACATATTTAGCAAGTTTAAGGAGCTATTCAGCATCTAGGAGTTTAGATAGACACATATCTACTGAGGGCCTGAATCTGGAATGCTGCAGCCAGAACTGTATAGGTGCACAAATGTCACTGATGCACAAATGTCATTCTGTCGTGATAGAATAAAGAGAACAGAAAGAAAGTTACAGTTGAGCAATTTACCTGAAAGTAGTGAATCTTTGTAGCATTCAACATATTACATTTTACATTTGCCAGAAGTGTGCTGCGACATTTCTACTACCTCACTATTTTTATTTTTGAGCTTGTGTGCTTACTGCACCGTAATTTATTATCTGCTACCAGTTGTTCTGTAAAGTAATTCTCAAGCCATTTAATTTCCTTCATTAGTTCTTCCCCTTGTTTCTGTCCTTCACCCTTAATCTCCTTCACTAACCTTTCATTTTAGTTTTCTTTTCCTTTTTTAAACATTGTATCAAAAATGTGTCCTCTACAGTTTTAAGAGTAAAATCCCCAGGCATTCACCCTTCCATTCTTAACAAACCTCCACTTGCAAAAAAAGTGTAACTATCTCAGCATGTTATTAGTCAATGTTGAGAAACAGAAATGCTGCAGTGCTAAATGGAGTCATTAAAATGCCTAGTGACAACAATGAGTGCTTGGAGAAGCTGGAGTTTCCTATTTGCTAGTCTAATAGCTATGTTAAGGCCACCTTTCTTTTGTGGAGAAGATAAAAAGAAACTATTCAGTATTTGCCTGTTTTCATTCTCTCCCATTGCACTGCTTGTGCCCTGATTTTACTCTCCTTCTTCAGCTTCATACTCACTGCTGGAAAACTGTGAAGTCTGTTTCACGTTCTTTTTTAAGTCAACGGGAGTTTTAACATCAGCTTCAACAAGCTGTGTATGTATCAGGCTCTTGGAGAAGGAAGGAGTTCTCCACTGAATAAAGTGCTCTTTGTCTCAATGAATGTCAAGTACGTAAAGCCTATGTCTGTTCAGCCATTGCCCTGTTACAAAGGGTAACTTAGGTGGACCTATAAAGACTCGTCTGGGTACCAATAGAAGAATAAATGCATTAGGACAGCACTCAATACGGTTTTAATGAATCCTGATGAAAAGTGGGATATTTTATCTTGAGCCAAGTAGGGTGCTTGTTCGGCTGCACTGCTTTGAACAATTTGGTCAGCTCTGTCAGAGCTGTGTCCTGTATTGCAGTACCCCACTGCACCATGTAGATACCTAGTCATGAAATTAACAGCACTTTTACTGGATTCCAAGTGATATGTCAGCTCCAATAGAATATTTTACAGTCATCTACTGAAAATGATGTTTCTGGTTTAGGTTTTCCTTTTTGAGGGGATGCTGATTCATACATAAACATCATGTGCAGTGCATCAGTCTTTTTTGAGGAGTTTAAAATCTGAGAAAGAGCTCACTGGACATGAGCCCTGTGCTTGTCTCCTCCCAGTGGTATAAAGTTTAGAAGGATTAAAGGAATTTCAGATTAAGCTTCATTCCTAAATCCTAAACAATTCCCTGAATGTTGTTTTATAAACAGAATCATCCATCAGGTACATGAAGTAGGGAAGATGTATGTAGAGGAAGAAGATGGTATTAGAAAAAAAATATATATATATTTATTTTTTTTAACATAAAACTCTCATTTATGTACAGAAGTCAAAATTCTGTTACTGAATGTCCAAATTGTTAACATTGACCTTATGTCTGCATCTCACTGGACACTTGTTTTATCCTTCCTATCACACTATTTAGTCCAATTTATACTACACTAACTGACAGAATAAATTATGCAATATAACCTTAAGCAAGAAATTGTTAAAAGCGTTGGTATGTCTTGTCATTAAGCATCTGCTATTAGGGGTGCTACTATAGGTTGAGCTAGAATATCCAGACTGGAGAAGTGGCTAATAATAGTTCCATCTGTCATGAAATTTGGGGAAAACTTACCACATTGGAGGAATCACATGAATAGAATAAATATTTTATTTTTTCATTGCTGAAGCCTTAGAGAGTAAATAGGACTGTAGATGTAACTTCCTTTGATGAATGATGATCATAAAAGTTAAACTGTTAATCTTGCACTTATTGGATTCTAACCTCAAATTATATGGACAGTACCATTTTAAAGATTAAAGGTCATCTCTTCTGGCTTGTGTTCTGCCATGTGCAACTGAAGTGGGTTTTTTTGCATAATGACCACTCTTTCTTCTGAGTTATGCAGATTTTCTTTGGTAGTTTTACTAAAATGATACTGCTGACACATTTACCCTTTGCACTTTTTAAAAACATTGATGCTTAAATGCTTAACTTGGTTGTGGAAGTTATGTAACTGCCAAGCTAGTCCCTCTCAGTGGTCTTTTCTATCCGTAGATCAAAAACTCTAAAACTCAGAAGAGAAAGCACAAGGTATACATCACTTAAGCTTCAAATTACACATTTTTTTAGCATAATTTTTTTCCGGTAGTGTGATAATTCTTTTTTTTTTTTTAAGCATACTCAATGTTGACAGTTATGGACACTTGAGCTGAGATTCATCTACCCTAACTTAAGACACATACAATTAGATGTACATAATTCAGAGTTACTCAACTTAGTTCTCTTTTGTCAGTCAGATGAATTACCCCCCTTGAAGGTGCCTATTCATCTGCATTGACTATAAAGCATAGAGGTAAATTTCACCTCTGCAGTCAACGATCAGCCCTTAGCACGATCCATATAAAATAGCCATTGACAAATACATTTTCCTTGTGGATATTTCCTGTCTGTGGCGGTCACCCCAGTCCTTTATGCTGTATGCAGAAAAATCCCAGTAACATCAAAAAACGAGATAAAGCTGACCTCTTTTAAGCAAGAACTTTGACTTGCACATATAAGAATTCAATAAGACTATAAAGTATTAATAATTCAATTTTAATTCACTGCTTTTTTTTTTACCTGTACTTGATCTTTCATTCAACTGGTTTCCTACTCAATGGCTTCTGTTGTGGATAATTAAGATGAACTCATGATATTTTTAAAAACCCATCTGTACTGAGGGGCCCAAAACTGGACACAATAGTACGGGTGTGGCCTCACCAGTGCTAAGTGAAGGGGAAGGATCACCTCTTGTTGGTGATTCTTCCTGGTGAGTATGAGATTCAGCAGAGCACCTCTCCTCATTAGCTTCTCTATCACTTGGAGAAGGAAGTCATGAATGCACTCTAGGAACCTCCTATATTGCTTATGTCCTGCTGTGTTGTCCCTCCAGCAGATATCAGGGTGGTGGAAGTCCTCCAGGAGGACCAGGGTCTGTGAATATAAGGCTGCCCTTATCTATCTGTAAAGGGCCTGATCCACTTGTTCTTCCTGGTCAGGTGGTCTATAGCAGACTCCCACTATAATGTCACCTTTACTTGTTGTATTTTTAATCCTATGTTGTGGTTTTGTTTAGTGAGGGGGGGTTTCTATTATCTCCCCCTGTTCTCTCAGAGGGTGGGGGGAGTGAGAGAGAGACTGCGTAGTCTGGTCCCGATCCGGGCTGAACCGATAAGCTCTTAGTTGACTGCTCATCCACCCTCAGGCAGAGCCCAATGCACTCTCTCTGTCATAAAGAGCAACTCTCTCACCTTCTCTTCCCAATCAGTCCTTCCTGTAGAGCCTTCATCCCTCCGTTGCAGCATTCCAGTCATGGGAACTATCTCACCACGTCTCCATGATCCCAACAAAATCGTTGTCCTGCAGCTGCAGTCAGATTTTTAACTCATTGTATTTATTCTCCATACTGCATAGATTATTGCAAATTGATCATAGCTTGTAAGATAGCATCTAATTCCGTTTTAGTGTATTTAATAAGAATTGCTTGATACCAACAGATTATGATAAGCAAATATAAATTTTATGTTGCCTCTTCAGAAAGCAAACAAACCATATCTCATATCCAAATCTGTTGAGATCTAACCAATGAACCTCTGTGATACGGTAACAATGATCTATGGAAAATAGAAACATTGCCACTGAATTGAGCTAGCATGGATGATATGTATTCAGGATTTTGAAGGCTCTATGTATCACTTAAATTCCATGCATGAGCTTAACTGTCACATGGATTACTGTGCAGGGATTCCCCAGAAGGTGGCAAATTTCATTGAATATGTGCACATGCCTGGCAAACATAAAGCAAAAATTTTTACATATTTTTCTGGGTTTTTTTTTAAGTCTGGCAATACAACTTAGCTTTGTTCCCTTTTTTGTTAGATAGATAAATATTCTATTTTGCTTTTATCAGGGCAATGCTTCCCAGAAGCAAATTTCAAATGAATGCATTTCAGCTGTATTCTCTGATATTCCTATTGGCCAATTTACTCCAGACAGGATCTCATCCTAAACTAAACTGCATGACAGTGCAACATGCATTGGACTGGAAACGAATTTTTTTCTCCAGTCTTTCAGTAGGATGAACTAGCCTTTGCATATGTCCTTTCAGTTTTGTCATGATAACCATTTTGCTGATTCCAGGGTTATTTAATAAGCATTCAAACAATTGGCATTTTACAGTAACAGATTCTAGTAGCAGACAAGTAGTGGTAAATTTAATAAACATCTATTTTTGTTTTGTGAGAGTTTTTTATGCTCCATTTAATATTAGAAATTTTGGAGTGCATTTATTAGAAATATAGAGTTCACATTAATAAACATAGAATCTAATTTGCTCAAATTTATCATCTATTTCTAAATAAATTGCAGGTATGGCCTATATAGAAAAACACAATTTGAATATTCTAATGCCAAATCAAGAGGTGCTAAAGAGTGTATATACAAACTAAAAAGTAATCAAGCACTAAGTGTAGGAATATACTTACTTTAGAATGTTTTTTTTTCTAATTATTTGACTAGATGTCCCAACACTTTGATAATAGTAAATGTGTTTTTTATCTTGTCATAAGTCACAGTTTAGCATTTAGGTTGGTCATCACTGAGTAAGAAGGTAGATTAAACTGTAAAAATCTCACTCTATAATTGGCAAGGTTTCTACAAAGATACTGTGTTAAGGAAGTAATAAAAGAAAAAAAATCTGAGTTGCACTTTAAGGATATGTGCTTCAAGTATTATAAGGAAATTAAGTCTCAAGTTTGTATTTATAAACTAGTGTGTATTGTCTGGGGCCTGAAAATAAACTAGTTACATGCACGATAAAAGAAGAAATTTTTTTTTAATAAGGCAGAGGTTTTTTTTCACTCTATTCTAAATTATCCAACATTTAATCATTTCAGATAAAAGATTCTTTGGCCAGCTTTGTGAATTTTGAGTGCCTAAGTCCCAACTTATGCAGAATATAAACAGATTGATTACTGCTGTTAAGTTATCAAGTACCAGAGAATATTTCCAGCCACAAGAACTCATGTGTGTTTACTAAAAAAATTTGTTATAATGGTCCATGGCATAGCCTTGTCTCATGCCAGCTATCCATGCCCGGGCTTGGTTTGGAAACTGGTCATTTCCGTTTTCTTTTCCCAGTAGGTAATTTATTAGGTCATGCAGCCTTTGAATAGTATGAAGGTGATCTTTTCCATGCCAGCTGGCCTCCACACAGAGAACAGACCTTGCCATATTTAGTTTGCTAATACAGACATGTATCCACTGGTTGCAGTGTTTTCTTTTATAACTTGGCTGGAGAAAAGAGGAGCTTTCAAAGTAGAGCTACATGGAAGCTGCTAACAGTGCCCACGCAAAGATTTTTCAAATATGGAAATTAAAAGTTGTTTTGCTTTGTTTTGTTTTGTTTTTAAATGAAGAATGTTTCTTTTACCATTGCTCTAGCTTTGTGTATTATTTTCCTTTGAAAGAGAGTGGTGGAGATAGGAGAAAGCATCTAGAGAAATTACTGCTTCCTTGGTGAACAAGTAGGCATGCCCCAGCAGAGATGTTCCAGTGCCTCGAGGGTGGCAACTACAAAAAAATACAGTGATTAGAAAATGTGAAAAGGGCTCAGTAACACCAGGGAGTCTGGAGTAGTAGCAAAGCACAGAGACTGAAAGAGAGTAACAGGAGAAAGATACATTTCAACTATCATGGAGATGGAAAGAGAAGGTAATGAAGGACCAGAGCCTTCTCTTGGCAGAGTTTTCCACAATCTAGAAACAACAGAGTATACCAAAGCCTGAAAGTGCAATCCATCTTGCAAGGACACGATATGCAGAGAAAAGAATAAATTATTAATTTACTTTTTTTTTTTTTTCCTGATCTAACCTCCTCAAGTTTTCTCAGTTTAAAAATATTTTGGGGTTTTTAGTATTTTTATATATATATATACATATATATATATATGCTTATAAAATTTGCCTTCCTTTTCTTTCAGTGTTTTTTTGTTGTTATTTTTTGGTTTTTTTTAGTTTAAGTTTAA
This sequence comes from Ardeotis arabs, assembly GCA_011801015.1. Classification (NCBI taxonomy): domain Eukaryota; kingdom Metazoa; phylum Chordata; class Aves; order Otidiformes; family Otididae; genus Ardeotis; species Ardeotis arabs. The sequence continues at coordinate 5,622 of JAAGAY010148168.1, read as the reverse complement.
ATGCCTTTTGGTCTTTTTTTTTTTTGAGAAACACACCGTAAAAGAGCTAGTCATATCCACCCAGAAATCTGGCTTATTCTGTATCTTTTATTTCTTTTATTTATTTATACATGGATGTAAAGTGGTGCTGGAAAGGAATTAAAGAAGACAATCCAATCTACCCCCATACCCAAAGATAAGATCAGCTATATCTAACCGTTTCTGAAATATTTTTTTTTTCTAAATTACTAGTAAAAAGTGTAATCAATGCAGATCTCACAACTTTCCTGAAATTTTTCAGGAAAATACAGTTTTTAACTGTATTTATCATTAAAATATCTTTTTCAGAAGTGTTTCTCAGTGCATTTGAAACCTGTAACTTTGCAATCTATGAACATAAGACAAAAAAAAAGATACCATTTTTCTTTTCACTTTACCTTTGTCTTTTTTTTATTTATTTGTTTGAAGGTTTTTTTTTCCTTATTGTTAGTCTTCCCATCTCTATTAAGCATCCTTGTTTCTTCTTTAGAAAAACAGAATAGAAGAGAATATTTCACTTGGGAGAGACCTACAATTATGATCTAGTTGAACTGCCTGACCACTTCAGCAGTGACAAAAAAGTTAACAATATTATTAAGACCATTGAATGCTTTAAATACTGATGTGTTTAAGCAAGTCATGCTTGTTAAATGATCATGATCATTTCTGCTGTTCTTTTTGAAAGTCTGTCCTGGTCTCAGCTGTAATGGAGCTGATTTTCTTCCCAGTAGCTGCTGTGTTTTGGATTTAGTATGGGATTTTGTATGTGAAGAATGTTGATAATGCATTAAGAGATCAAGGACTTTTTCAGTTTCCCAGGTTTCATGAATGTGCAAGTACAAGAAACTGGGCAAATTACAGACAGTACTATTGACCCAAACTGGCCAAAGAAGATATTCCATACCACGAATGTCATGCTCGGTATATAAGCGGGGATTGGGCAGTGGGAAGCTCTCTTGATGTCTTTCTCTTGGGATGGTTTTGAGATCACTCGCAGTTCCCTTATTTGATCACTGCACAGGGCAGGCTATATAAGTTGTTGGGTTATTGGGTGGTGAGAAATCGTGCTTTTATGTATGTTTTTTTTTTTTCCTGCCCTAGTAAATTGACTTTATTTCAAACCATTGGTTTTCCTTTCTTTCCAATTCTCTCCCCTACCCAGGGATAGGGAGAGTGAGTGAGCAGCTGTATGGTACTTAGTTGCTGACTCGGGTTAAACGATGGCAAAGTCTTCTCAGTTGTTCCACATGCCAGAAACGAACATGGTATCCTAACACCAATTTAAAATAATTTTCTTCTATTTTCACACACACACACATATATACACTCATACATATACATCTGTGCTCACTTACAAAAACTCTCCCCAGCATTTTAGAAATTTAAGGTTATTGTGAGGGTTTTGTTTATTTGTTTGTTTCTTCAGTGATTTGTTTAATTTTGGATTTCTTTTTTTTTTTTTTTTAGTTTAGATAAAGGTGATGCTGTTAGTTGATCAAATCATTCCAGAGGTTGAACTTGAAAACAATAGATATTCATGATTTATTATAAAATTGATAGAATAGACAGTGTTCAACATACAGCCTCGTGGCTGCTGTTTACTACAGGCTGCCTGATCAATGAGAGCCTATTGATGAATTCTTCTTGCTCGAGCTGCAGGAGGTATCATGCTCGCAGGCTCTTGTCCTGCTAAGGGACTTCAACCACCCCAATATCTGCTGGAAAACTGGCATGAGGAGTCCAGAAGATTCTTGGAATGCAGAGAGGATAACTTCTTAAGCCAGATGATTGACAGTCCTACCAGAGGGGATGCCATACTGGACTTGTTAGTTGCCAATGCAAGTAAGCTAATCAAAGACGTCAAGATTGGAGGCAACCTGGCCTGCAGTGATCACGGATTGATGGAGTTTGTAATCCCGATGGAAATGGGTCAGGCAAAGAGTAAGTTAGGATCCTGAATTTTAGGAAAGCAAGCTTCTGGCTTTTCAAGGAGTCAGTCAATGGAAACCACCCTCAAGGACAAGGGAGCAGAACAGAGTTGGCAGATCTTTAAGGACCCCTTCCATAGAGTGCAAGGGCTCTCAATCCCTAGGTATAAGAAAGCAGGCAAGGAAGGCAAGAGACTAGCATGGCTGAGTCAAGACCTGCTGGTCAAATTAAATGTCAAGAAGGAAACACACATGCAATGGAAGCAGGGACAGGTATCCTGGGAAGAGTATAGAGATGCTGCATGGCTATGTAGAGATGGGATCAGGAAGGCCAACGTGTGACTGGAGCCAAGTTTGGCAAGGTATGCAAGGAATAATAAGAAGGGCTTCTACAGGTATGTCAGCTGAAAAACGAAGGTCAAATATAGTATAGCCCCCTGATGAGGAAGACTATGGTGAACTGATAACAATGGATGAGGAGAAGGTTGATGTACTCAACAAGTTTTTACCTTATTCTTCACTGATAATCCCTCTTCCCACACCTCTCAAGTGGATGAGCTGCAAGATGGGGACTAGGGAGCAAAGTCCCTCCCACTGTAAAAGAAGATCAGGTTTGTGACCACTTGAGGAACATGAACATAGATAAGCCTATGAGACCTGGTGAGATGCATCCTGGAGTCCTGAGTGAATTGGCTAATGTAGTTGCCAAGCACTCTCCATGATATTTGAAAAGTCATAGTAGTGAGGTGAAGTCCTTGGTGTCGGAAAAAAGGGAAACATTGCATTCATTTTTAAAAAGGGTAAAAAGGAGGACCCTGGGAGCTACTAACCTGTCAGCCTCACCTCTGTGCCTGAGAAGATCATGGAACAGATCCTCCTAAAAGCTACACTGAGGCACATGGAAGACAGGGAGGTGGTTCGAGACAGCCAGCATGGCTTCACCAAGGGCAAGTCTTACCTGACAAACCTAGTGGCCTTCTGTGACAGAGTGACTGGACCAATGGACAAGGAAAGAGCTACGGATGTCATCTACCTGGACTTCTGTAAAGCCTTTGTCACAGTCCCCCACAACTTCCTTCTCTCTAAAATGAAGAGATACTGATTTGATGGGTGGACTGTTCAGTGGAGGAGGAACGGGTTGGATGGTCACATCCAGAGGGTAGTGGTCAACAACTCAATGTCCAGATGGAGGCTGGTGACAAGTGGTGTCCCTCAAGGGTCTATACTAAGACCAGTACTGTTTAACATCTTCATCAGTGACATAGAGAGTAGGATCAAGGGCACCTTCAGCAAATTTGCCACTGACATCAAGCTGAGTGGTGGAGTTGACACACCTGAGGGATGGGATGCCATGCAGAGGGACCTGAACAAGCTCGAGAAGTGGGGCCATGCAAATCTCATGAGGTTCAATAAGATCAAGTGCATAGTCTTGCATCTGGGTCAAGGCACCCCCAGTATCAATACAGGCTAGGGGATGAAGGTATTGAGTGCAGCCCTGCTGAGAAAGATTTGTTGGTACTGATGGATGAAAAGCTGCAGCCAACTGTATCCTGGGCTGCATCAAAAGAAAAGTGAGTCCAGCAGGTCGAGGGAGGTGATTTTGCTCCTCTATTCTGCTCTTATGAGACCCCACCTGGAGTACTGCGTCCAGCTCTAAAGGTCCCAAAATAAGGAGGTGGACCTGTTGGAGCAAGTCCAGAGGAGGGCCACGAAGTCCGTCAGAGGACTAGAGCATCTCTACTACGAAGAAATACTGACAGAGTTGAGGTTGTTCAGCCTGGAGAAGAGAAAGCTCCAGGAAGACTTTATTGTGGCCTTTCAGTACTTAAAGGGGGCCTTTAAGAAAAAACAGTGACAAACGTTTTAGCAGGGTCCATAGCAATAGGACAAGGGGTAATGTTTTTAAACTAAAAGAGGGTAGATTTAGATGAAACATATGGAAGAATTTTTTTACAATGAGACTGGTGAAGCACTGGAACAGGTTGCCCAGAGAGGTGGTGGATGCCCTATCCCTGGAAACATTCAAGGTCAGGCCAGATGGGGCTCTAAGCAACCTGATCTTGTTGAAGATGTCCCTGCGCACTGCAGGGCTTTGGACTAGTTGACCTTTAAAAGTCCCTTCCAACTCAAACCATTATATGATTCTGTGACGATTTTATGAGGTCTACTCGACTTGTGGACTTCTATTTCACTTCCAGAAGTGACTCATCACTTCTAGTCCAACATTTTTCTAGGTACACACTAGAATACTAGTACACACCTTACAAAGGAAGATAATTTCTGAGTTGATGGCATAGTGCTGTAGTAAAGCTGCAGTATCAAAATAAACCATAAACAAATTTCTGAAGCTAAAATGCTATATTCTTCAATGGAATTTTAAGTCCTCTAATCCTTTGCGTTCTATTTACAGACTTAATAAAGAAAGTTTTGCCAATGAGTCATGGAGTGCAATACTAAATTCAATACTGTTCTATGTTCATCAATATTATAATTTATTGAATGCAATTGAACTTCTTTTGTGATTTTTGTCTACTGCATGATGTTCCTTTAAGTTGGCTTGCTATCCATTTAATGATTACAGCAAGATAGACATTCAAATTAAATTAAATCCAAATACTTTGACATTTAGTGGGCATCTCACGACTGCTAATGTGAAACATTAAATTGAATTGAATCTAAACAAGAGTTTTAGAAACCCTCCCCAAATGAAATTGTTTTCTCTAATGCTTCTGCTGTTATTTTCCTTTTTCTTCCCCTGAAGAATCTTTCAAGGAAAACACTTCCAAGGTAGCTAGTATTAATTTTTTTTGTGTCTATGATGGTAGGCACAACCTTACCGATCAGTGAAATTTCCCAAAATGTAGGTTTTGTTTTGTTTTGGGTTTTTTGTTTTGTTTTGGTTTGGTTTGGTTTGGTTTGGTTTTGAGGGTTTTTTTTGTTGTTGCTGGTTTTTTTTCTGCATTGTTAATATCCATATTGTTCTTCTTTAGGATCAGTTTTCATAATTAGGCTAGTCATATTTCAAAATAAATGCACTGTATTGTGTCATAATAATTAACTCTAGAAAACCTAAATTAATTCCTAGATTTATATTTGAACAGTTAGGCACATTTATGCCATTTCTACAAGCAGAATAATCAAACAAATCTGTTTATTCAGTATGTTAATCACATGAAGACCTGCTTTCTCACATTTGCTGTTTACAACACTTGGTGTTTATAACCACTCTGTGTCATGAGTACCTTTTTTTTTATTAAGGATTGTCATAGCATTATTGTAAGTCTGAAAGTTTGTTCTTTTTTTTTTCTTTCAATCTCTACACAAAATGTGACAAACTGGTCTTTTAATAAAAATACTTGGCTTGTGTTATTGCAAACAACAGCAAGATATCAGGACCCAGCTGAGTAGTGATAACTCAGAAACTAAAAATCATAGAGAATAAAAAAACATTTTAAAAATTATTTTAAGAAAATCTTTTTTCTTTGAGGGGCAATACATTGCTTTTGAATGCCTGGAATTGACTATTAAATATCCGGTTGCAAGGAGCAATACCTTTCTACCACAGACATTTCTGTGGGCATGTAGATCCCTTAACTGACAGTGCTTCACTGGCGTAATGGGTGAACAAAATTAAGAGGGCAGAAGGCATTTATTTCAGTTTTTAAGATTATATGAT